>JAQGCB010002969.1:0-10528 GCA_034698835.1 Protaphorura tricampata | reverse complement strand
GTAGAATCATTACATTATTGTAAATTCAACACATTCCCGACTCCCAGCCCCAGACTGCGGAAATTAGCCAACTTACCTAAGAGTAGCTTGAATCGCCAAAGAGGTGACACTTGAAGAGCGATCAATGCAATAATTGGCAAATAAATAAACCAAACAAGTGCAGCTGCCCCAAAATGTAAAAAGAAGTTTAATTTATGTGGTTGATGCTCGTGATCCATGGTGTCCTTCAATTCATACACGAACCACATCATTATAATTGTTCTTAGGATGAGAATTAGCCAACCCGGCCAAGTTTGGTACTCATCGATATCTTCTATCACATCAACCTCAGTCTGTCGAAACCAGAAGAAAATTCTATTTATAATTATCCGAATGTTTACAGCCTTAATTGTTGGTTTGGAGCGCGAGTTGAACTAATTATTAGGTGAAAAACTCATTAGGTAATTCTATCTTAATCGATATGCTGTACTCACTTGATTCCAAACGTAAAGTAGAATGTGTATCACAACATATATTGCCCATATACTAAATATGAAAGGTTTGCCTGTCAGTTCTGTCCGAGTCACGGCCCACCCCTTTGCCAACACCAATAAAATCAGCATGAAAATAGCCTGAAGAAACAATTACAAAACAGATTAGTAATTTCTCCAATTCCCAATCTCCTCCCGATTGTGCAAAGATTTGATTATTTTCTCACTCTGGCGAGAATATCGAGAATGTCTCCAAAGACTGCTAGGCCAGGATATCCTTCTCCATCCAAGGAAAATGTTAAGACATGAACGACATTGGCCAAAACAGCTCCAAGTTCTAGAGCAACACTTCCAGTGAATAGTCTTGGAACAATATGGCGTTGGCGGAGTACAGCGTGTACTTGCAGTGGAGCAAGGATTAGATAGCATACGAAGAAGACTAGATATATTTCCACAGTATCCTAAGCAAATGCAACATAGTCATTAGTACCGTTAATTAACAAATTAGGTAATGGTATGTAATTAGTGGATAACATACTTGTCGATCAAAGGAAAATTGATACTCCAAAGGATTCTGTTGCTTTGTGTAAGGGTTTCCATTCACGAACCAAATATCATAGTTAAGAGACGTTATATTACCACTATGTTTCCATCTACAGTCTTTCTTGTCCAGGTAGCATGCCACAATACTGGCATACCAAAATCTAGAGTACGAAACAAAAATAATTATTGCTTAGGAAAAAAATTCATGTGTGTTTGAGATGGAACTCACTTCGCTAGACTAATTCGATCCGAACCGAAATTCAAATTCAATTAATCTCGAATCTTGAACCGGGCTAGAAGAACCCGGTTCTATTCTCTAAATCGTATTTGTCGTATTACCAAATAATAGCCAAGGATGACTTTCACCACTTTCTCCATGAGGGCTAATGGAGAAAGCCGGAGAAGCTCCGTCTCTTCTCTTTAGACCCCGACTATTGTTTTGCAAATTAATGTAATCTAAATCTTGCAAAATGTCTGGTCTAATATGTACATTTGCTATCTCAAGTTTGGCAAAATCTCAGTCGTATTCGTACAATCTCAATTTCGGCAAGAGTTTCGGATTCCAGAATTGAACTCCATTTCCGCATAATTCGCTATCATATTTGAGCTACTAGCATCCTATGAATAGAATAATCATTTTTTTTAGACGTGACATGATGTCTGCTAACTTACTTGGCTTGATTCCTATCCGTAATGGCATAAGTAAATTGATGCCCAGCAACGACTGTACTTAAATTTAATTCATCCACACAAATTCCATTCTTTGAGCACGGAAGTCTTCTAATAAATTTTTGATGTTGAACCAATGGTTCACAAGTATGAAGATTGTAACTAGTCCTTGGTGAAACATCTTCAAACATGAGCTCACAGGCCACATCCTTGTTCTCATTGTTTCGATTTCGATAAAAATCCAAGAAATAACTTCGGTCAACTACGACAAGTGTGGCCGTGAATGCATTGGGGTACATAGGCGGGGTTGTTGTAGTTGTCGTAGTCGATGTAGTAGAGGTGGTTGGTTTCGGCGTGACGACAGTACTCGTAGTACTACTGTTGTCATTTGTTGGCCAAAATGCTGTCGTACTGTTATTGGTGGTATTACTGCTATTATTTGGCGCTGAAATTAAGGGAGCCGGAGAAGGGGGTTTCGTAGTCGTAGTCGTAGTGGTGGTAGATGCCGTCGTGGGTGGAATGGTCGGCGGGGATGCGGCGGGTTTTACAGTTGGAAGAAATGGTTTGAACCCATCATCCCCAACCTCAGTCACGTTTCCAAAAATGTATCCATGTGTATCATTATTATTATTCCTTAGTTCAGTTCTTTGGAATCCAAATTTGGCCAGGAAGACAAAGAAAGTGTCTGTCTCAAATTCACCCTCAACATGGAGACTTTCACAAACATCATTAGCACTGACTAGAATTAGGAGTAGGACCAGAAGAATGTATCGGAATGGTGGGAGTCCATAACTCTTCCGATTTACGAAGTGCATTTTTGAAATTATTAAGCCTTTTTATTTTACTTTTACTTCCTGGAGGCATTCTCCACGTCCACAATACACAAAACTACTACTTTTATGCCTTGGAAACTGAGAATATTATCACGGACACAACATTCTTAAAATTTTGGCACACCAGTTGTCCGTGTCCACTGCTCATGACCATCCAATGTAAGTTTACTTTGGTGGTTCAAAACTTCAAGGTTCACTGACTGTCTCTTGTTGGAAGCAAATAGAAAGAAGTAGTAATGGAATGATGTGTAGTGTAGTGTCGTACCTGTACCAAAAATACAAATGAAAGAGCAAACATTAGTATTTGATCATTCATTCATCACACTCAGCTTTAGCTAGCTTATCTCACAAAATGCGCGCACATTAGTCAGCTAACATAAAAATTCACATTCGCACAATGTAAGTCCGACTGAACGAGAACGGAACAATGGATGGCAAACAAATGCTAGTAAAACGGTACATGTGTCATAAATGTGTTCTTTTCTGACACATAAAAATGAAACCTTTGTTATTGGGAGTTCAAGGATGTTGACATTCAGCAAACACTAAAATTGTAGCATGAGCATGACTAGTCAAAATGAATACTAGTTTTCATACCCATTAAAGTGAGAAATTAATATTTACGACTTAACTTAGGAGGTGGACTGAAATTCCAATATTTGTCCATTTACAAGTGGAAAGTACTACTACTTATTACTCAATTACTTGGACAGGCTCAAGACTCAAATATCGCCAAAAAGATGAAATACAGTTAAGATATGAGATAACGTTTTGACTTGGGAGTTGGGACACTGTGCCAATACAATATCCAAAAATAGGAATTCGATATATAAAATAACAGATCTCCAGAAGCTCCGTATGGGTGAACTTAATGGATTGAGATTCTGTACTGGACGCGGACGGCAACGAGCCATTGGCTTTCGGTTACAATTCGACAGAAAATACGATTTGTAACTGTTGAATTTGAACTAGAAACCTTGCTTTTTGTTAAAGCTATAACTGCGAGGAAAATTTCAGAGTAAATCCTCTAATCAACACTCAACTGTCAACTGCGACAAGACTGAATATTTAACTACACCCGATTGATTGACTTGACCTCGGTCTCAATTGCACTCTAAAGAAAACAAGTTAGCATCTATCTATATAATTATAAATGCTCGCATAATTGCCGAAACAATCGATCGATCAACTTAATCGCTCTTTTCATAATTATAAAAGTATTGATCTTTTCCCAATTATCACTATCTCATTCTAATAAATGTCTTAGCAGGGAGTAAGAGTACGGATAAACGCACGTGCCCACATATTTCACGAGAACGGGCATTCTAGAATATTTAACAGAACCGTAACTTGGTAATCACCTCATGGGTACTACTATCATTCGGAATCCGGACTTAAATTATAGTTATTACACAATTATCGTGAAGGTGAAACTGTTCTTGAAATAATTGCTACCTTGCTTTGCTTGCACACAATTAAAGATTGTTGTTATTTTATAATGATTTTGCCTCGCTTCTTGTGTCTCGGACTGTCAATATTTTCGCCTTGCTGGCGGTTTTTCTCCACCAGAACTTTTCAGCCTGATACTAATGAATACAAGGATCCTTTTCCTATTGGAAATACAAATCCACCAAATCCCCACCGAAAAATTTCACGGCACTCGCAAATGCTGAACAATATGTATTTTATACCGTACCACCGACCGGGTAACGGGATAACAAAATGGCTCGTTTTGAAACACTTCACACAAATCGATCAATGAAATTGTTTGACATTGACAAATTCTATTCCTTCGTTTGTGTTTACCAAATTCACATTACAATTTCGTCGCATATAGAAGATAGAACTGCTATACAATTCACGCCCCACAATTCTACTCTACTGAATAATAAGACTGTTAGCTTTACTATATACTACTGAGAGGATTTTCAAATATTAATTACACCTCAACTTCAACTTATCGATATTACCTCAATTACTGTTTCTCGAAGATACGTAAAGTGTACCAGAAAATACAATTGTATCTTCTTTTTTTTTTTTACATAAGAACACTAATAGCTAGACTGCTCTCAGAAATTGTACTTGACTTACTAAATTAGACTCAAATCGTTAGAATTCTATTTTTATATACATGGAAATGGAATGTGTATGCACGTAAAAGTGCACTTTACCTTGACAGCATGCTATTCCGGCGGCACAAAAGTTAGAAATATAAGCGTGTCGTGTGTAAAGTGTAATGCTAATACAGTGTAGTAGAGTAATATGCCTGTCGACCACACAAGAAATAATTAAACCACTCCACTAACGAACTAACTAAACTAACTAACCCCTAACCACAAACCAGGTGTCGTAGGGAAAGGGTTAGACATAGACTAAATACTAAAAAGTAATATTTTATTACAGTTTATTGCCTATGGATTCAATAGGCTAAAGCTAAACTTGAAGCCCTCAGACTCAAATTCGGAAAAGTTATCAAGGACACTTTTTTTCATGTGGTATCAAATTCATATAACGCCATAACATTACGACTGGTGTACTATCTGGTACTGTGTACTATGTTGTGGTATCTATTTTACCGAAGGCCAGTGTGTATGTGTAGTGTACCAGAAACTTATCTGTAAAATACAGTCCACGTGCTATTTGTTAAGCAGCCAATACATTAATGCAGATGGCAAATTACCACATCTTTATTTTAACACATTAAACGCAAAAAAATTCTTTAAAGCTAGTTTTGTTGGTTTTTGTGTACCTGGTCTGGTCACGAGGACGAAGACGATAGGACGATTTCCGTGAGAGGAATTGATATTGAATTAGTACTTTTCCGTCCACTGTACTGATTCTCTACAAAGTTGTCTCATTCACTTATTTAACGTAGCACATAAAGTTGATTGAGACGCTATTGTTGTCATAATTTAATTTCAGTCGTATCAGAGTACATAATTATTCACTTTCTCAGGTCAGGTCTGCTATCATTGTCCATATCCAATTCAGTTCTCTTCTGCGTTCTTTCTGCGGTTCCTAATGCCTCAAACCTCAGTCGGTAAAAATTCAGATTGTGCAATTAACTTTGCTACATATTGTGCTATTGTGCACACAAAATTATTGTAATTGAGTTGCAACTTCAAGCACCGTAGAACACTAAAGGAGACAATTCCAATTCCAGTTCCAGTAATTTCACTTCGATTACTCAAAACCGATCACAAATTATCATTCAATTAAGTTTAATTGTGTCAGTGTGTAGTGTAGTGTGCTCAAACATTAATTCCGTGTATTCTTTTTATATCTGAACTGCACCAGTAAAATATACAGTATAAAAAAAGTCTGTGAAATAAAATAAATATGTCGTTGTTAAAAAGTTTGGCAAAATCCACACCTCAAAATTTGACAAGATTGTATTCACAAGTAAGTCAAGTCCTATTTCTTTCCAAAAATTTTAGACGCTTCGTTAGAAGTATTTAGCTAACACTATTTGCACTATCATCGTCGCCGTCTTCTTATGGAAAGTTTTAGCGAATGAATGTACACGAATGCACGATTAGACTAGTAGACTGAGAATTTTGTGAATGGAATTTTTTTATCAGGAACCCTAATGACTATAGTACAAAAGAGGAAGTCAATTGATAAATATTAAAATGAATGATTGTTTTGAAGTATGTCTACGTCCTACGTGTGGATTTGCAGTGTATTTCAGTATAAATGTACACTAAATAGATAAATAGAATGCACTACAGAAAGTGAGTGCAAAATATTATGCTCCCTCACACATTATGAACATGTGTATTTGCAATGCAATATGTTCCATGTGCATTTCTCTAATCTAAACTGTATGAAATGTAAATGTTAATGTACGAGAGGTGAAAGGGTGAAAGTTTTGGTTGAACGATTTTTCCTTCTATTTTTTTTTGGGGTAGACACAATCACAAGAGGTTAAATAATATTATACTAATGTAATGTATTAATTAATATGAGAATTGTGAATATATAGACCGTATGTATGTTATCTCAGTGTGTAAGTGTGTTACATTCGAAAAGTGTAGCGCCAAGTGGCCAAGTGTAGCCAAACATGGAAAATAGATCGATAAACTGATCTCTCTTCGTGTCCCGTTTTCACATAGCATTTCTTTGGCCTGACAAATAAGCATCTTTCACATTACGCACATGTCCTAGCATATGAGAGCAACTGCAACTCAATTGACTCATCGCAACTGCAACATAATATTTTATGTCAGAATTAAAACTTATTCAGATTTTGGATTATTTGTAGCCTATGATAACTAATATTTCCATATATGTACGTAAAGGGCATGACTCACTCGGTCTGACAAATTAAGATGGTTCCTTTAGAGTTCAAAGATGTTAGATGAAGATGTTCTACTCCGGAGTTTTTTTGTTACTATTATGGGTACCGTTTATAGAATAAATAGAAAATAGCAACCCACGGACTCTTAACGGAAAACATGGTGGCCGGCGGTGTTCAACTTTAAACTCTTTTATGGAAAATGCCATTTAATCGTACATCTATTCTATAGAAAACGAAATTCGAGTAGCAAGCAATAAAACTACGATGATCGTAACTTTAATCCGGCAATTTCTCCAGGGTGAAAGCACCTGGAGAAAGTATGCATGTTCCAGGCGGAAAGACGAGGTGAAAGGCGAGCATTCCAAAAGACGGGTCACAGTGAATTTGTAGAGATGAAAAATTGCACGCTAACTCATTTACTAGAAAAAATGGTGTCCCGATGTATCACACGATGACGTAAACTTGTTAGAATGTTATTTGAAATAATTTTTTTCGGAGAACGCACATGATTACGAAAATCGCCGTGTTTTTGGTCCGTACGGATTGTAAGGTGTCCGTTGAAAAGCCGACGGTTAAATTAGTACAGTTGCATTTTTAAATAGGTGAGAGTGTGAATTCCAAAACGGAGACGATTATCGACGAAACCAAGCTACGATTAAAATGTTAAAATGTAGTAGTTAACACATTCTCGGTCCCTCCGATTTTTGACATATTTTGGGAATTAACCTGTGCAGTGTGTCTTGATTACTAGTTTTATATATTATTTTATCCGCAGGTACGTCCTCCCTTGGGAAAACCAGTTTCAGCCCGTTTGGCTCAACTACAGAACGCTGAAGTCCTTCCATTCTCTGCTTTCCTAACTGATACATTTGGACGAGAACACACTTATCTGAGGATCTCCGTCAGTGAGCGATGCAATTTGAGATGTATGTGTAACGATCCGAATTATCAGCTAAATATACGTTGGAAAAGTTCTAATTGTTTTCTCTCAATAATATTAGGTACATATTGCATGCCGGAAGAAGGTGTTCCACTCACACCGGCGGCCAAATTATTATCTGGTGATGAAATCGTACGCCTTGCAGGACTCTTTGTAAGTCAAGGAGTAGACAAAATCAGAATAACAGGCGGGGAGCCTTTAATAAGATCTGATCTTCCCCAAATAATTGGTGAGTTTAACTGATTTCACACAAATTGCCTTAATATGAAACATCCTAATTTTAATTTATACCTTTCAAATATTAGGAGAGATATCCAAAATGAAACTGAAGTCAATTGGAATTACGACAAACGGAATCGTTCTAGCCCGTCACATGCCAACTCTATTGTCTAATGGACTGACGCACATAAATATTAGTCTGGACACCCTTGTTCCTCAAAAGTTTGAAAAAATATCTAGGAGACCTGCGACTGCTTGGTTCAAAGTTTGGAAATCAATTGAAATGGCTAAACTAGCTAAACTCCAAGCTCTCAAAATCAATGTTGTAGTCATGAATGGAACTAATGATGATGAAATCTGTGATTTCGTGGAGTTGACAAAGGATTCCAACTTAGATATAAGATTTATTGAATATATGCCATTTTCTGGCAATAAATGGGATTTGGTCAAAATGGTTTCGTACCAAAAAATGGTAGAAATTATCAAAGAAAAATATCCTGGTTTAGAAAAATTGGAGGATTCTATTCATCACACATCCAAGGTAATAACATATATTAAAAATATATCTCAATATCTCAAATATTCCTGATCTGGGCAATCATGTCTGATGTTATCTCTGTATTCCAGGCTTACAAAGTCCCAGGTCATCAGGGAACTATTGGATTTATTACGTCAATGTCAGAGCATTTCTGTGGAGGGTAATTGAAGATACTCCGAGCATTAGCATTTATTTCAATATAAAACTGCAATAAAATCTAACGATTTTCTCAATAATACAGGTGCAACAGACTTCGAATTACTGCTGATGGAAACCTTAAGGTAAGATTAAGGAAATTTAATTCGTTCTGACCTGCGTTTTTTAATCCTAATGAAGTAAATTTGTATTTAACTATCGAACTTTACAATTACATTGAATTAATGAGATTTATTTGAATTAAGGTCTGCCTTTTCGGGAACGCCGAAGTTTCCCTGAGGTAAATCATATAAATATAAATAATTTATGAATGGTTAAAAGTATTTGCTGAAAAATCTGATCGTATAAAAATATATAAATTCAATATATTTGGCGAATTTGGCCGACTAGCGCTATATAATCTTGACAATTCTATTCTCTTTACAAATCTTTCGATATAATGTCGTGTCGATTTAGACAACTAATGATTACAATTCAACATTTTAGAGACGCTATTCGGAGTGGATCCACGGATGACGACCTTCTAGAACTAATTGGCAAAGGAGTTAAACGAAAACACGCAAAACACGCAGGTTCGAGAAAAAATTTCACTATCAACATCTGCCTTCGGAGTACATTGCACTCTGAATTCCACTTTGTCTATATTTACGTTTGTACCTTTTTAATCCGTAGGAATGATGAACCTTGCCAAAATGGAGAACCGACCGATGATTCTAATCGGTGGGTGAATTTTAACGTACGTCGGGCAAATCAAATATGATTTTACGTTTTAAAAACTACACTTCATGATAAACAACAAGTTGTGTTTATTTACATTACATATACAGATACTCCTAAAATTCCTAAACGTTGGCAAAACACGATGGACATTCAGACACCGGGACTTTTGCACTTGCATAATGCCCCCAAAACCTGGCCATCGTCACCTCAATTCATTTCATCCAGACATTTTACGCTTTCCACCAAAAAATTTGACGAAGACGAAACAGGTCAGACATTGAGTCATGTGGACTCTAAAGGAAAAGTTACAATGGTTGATGTGAGTGACAAGAAAGTAACTACCAGAGTAGCAATTGCAGAAGGAACTGTTTGCCTGAGTCAAGCGGCGTTTCAAGCCGTCGCTGATAATAAAATGAAGAAGGGGGATGTTCTCACTGTCGCTCAAATCGCGGGAATAATGGGAGCTAAACATACATCAAATATAATTCCATTGTGCCATCCATTACTTTTAAGCCGAATCGATGTTCAATTATCTCTTCAACCAGAGACAAGGTCAATTCGAATAGAAGCTATGGTAAAAACAACTTCTACAACTGGAGTTGAGATGGAAGCTCTTACTGCAACCGCAGTGGCAGCTCTAACTATTTATGACATGTGCAAGGCTGTGGACAAATCCATTGAAATTAGGCAAATTCGACTCGTCAAGAAGACTGGTGGGAAATCGGACTTTCACCTTAACAATAATTGATCACGGACATAAATTCTTTTAATTTAAAAACTATATTATTTTTGTAAAATAAATCATATGAGAGAAACAGTTCATTCGTCCACGGTTATCCGAGTTATCCCTAAGCAAGTTTTTAAGATGGTCGAAGTTTAGTACGCTACATAATTCCATTTCGAATAATTCTGGCGCCTGAGATCTTCGTGATAAAAGTACGAATTTATAAAAACCAATAAAAGTTTTAGTTCTTACTTGAAGGTCAGTCCAAAAAAATTAACTAAAAAAGTTGGGGATGAATAATCTTAGAATCTCGTTCCACCACCACCGACACTCTGCGGTTGTGAAGTCATTGTGGTTTGCCTGGAGGGTCCGGGAGCGCCGGACACTTGGGCGGCAGCACTGGCTTTTGCAGTAGG
>JAQGCB010002968.1:0-10528 GCA_034698835.1 Protaphorura tricampata | reverse complement strand
CGAGATTTGAACGTAGGATGGGCTTAAAACATCCGGCCGTAGGCCGGATTAACTGCTAGTATACACAAATGATCTGCTGTTTATAATTGCCGATCTTGGATACAGAGATTTACTACTAAACGACGAGATAAATTATATGTTACAGACCGAAGGTCAATCGTCAATATAGGGATAATTGGGATTGGGAATTAACACTATAATTTAAGTTTTTGACATCGCCCCACGCCTAACGTACTTAATTAAAAGAGGTTAGGGTTCAGGCATAGTAAGGGGTGCATGTGTTCGCTGTAAACACTTTAGTATGAAACGAAAAACAAATTATGCTTAAAAGTTTTTGGAGAAAAACAGTATACAAATTGTTTGAATGTTCAGAAAAATTTAATGAATGTGTTTGATTTCAGAATACAACATTCTTTTCCGGGACGAAAAGCATAATGTTTTGACATTCTTATTTGGAACAAAGACTCTGATTCAATTAGTGTGAAGGTTTCATCACTTGGTTTGTTTGGAATAAAAGTTCGGAATAAAAGTTACAGATGCGGATGGGAATCAAGATGTAATTATATATATGAATGAGTTGTTCGCATTTCTTCGGTCGGTGCCAACAAAAAAAAATGTGTTGGCGCCGCGGTGCCGGTCTGCAGGTCGAACCATCACATCCTCTAATGCTTATCAGTGGAATATTTTGTATTATGACACCTCCATAACGTCAATGCATTCGACACTCTATTTCTTAACTTGAAAAAACTGGTAATGTGTGGTGTGAATCAGGAGCATCGTACGGATTTTGCTAAAAGGCTGTGTATTTCCTAAGGTTATATCCAATTGTGATGAAAGGTCGAGGTCAGTTTTTAACTAGACAGAATTTACGAGTTAAGGTAAAGTAAATGTTGTAAAAATATGAATATGTCGTTGTAACTTTTTTTGTTGCGAAATAGTAGTAGAGTGGTCACACGTTGCTAATTTTAGCATTCAGGATTCTTGTGGTTTAACCATTCATGACTTAACCGTAAGGTCAAGCTGAACAGGAAATCTTCCTATTTGAATGATAGATGATCTGCATAAAGAGTAAAATTTCCAAAGGTCATTGCCTCGCTCGTATGGGAAAGAATTATGATAAAAATGTCAACTGAGATTGACAGCTTACTACGTCGAATCTGTCTCGACATCGCAGTAAACGGAATATTACTCAATTACACCTGACCTTTTCATGACCCTTCATCCTGACAATGGTTCAGGTTTAAGAGTTCAGCGTCAATAATTTCCATAATGCCCATTTCCTATCGAATGGGTTTTAAAAATACTTACGAAGTCTTTACATTAATTACATTAATTAATTAGAAATACACTTGCTTAGCCTTCGATAAAAGATGCATGTCCTAAAGCAAGCTACGAAAAACAAAACAAACATCATCATGTCATTGAATGAAATCTTATTTACTATCACGCCTAACGTCGTCACCATGTCCAATGCTGAATGAATGTGACTAATCAACGAAAGCAAACTCGTAGTAATCTTAACTTATGTCGTGGAGAAGAAGTCAGAACAGTGATACAATTTATTCAATGTGGATAACAAGCAAAATGTCATAACATCTTGTGTATGTATTCAACCCAATTTCTGTTTCTGGAAATGCAACTGGAATTGGAAAATAACCTCAAAATAGTTTTAGCTAAAAAAATTGTTCTTGAAATTTCCAGCCTATTAAAAAAGTTCAAACCATCTCACACTAATCTGTCCATGGGGATCGAACTCTCATAACAGTGAAGTGAATATGTAGAAATACAATGACCAACGAATGATTACGACACGTGTCGTTGAATCATAATATTGTATCTTACTATCTATACCCATGCTCTGCCTCAACCAATTTTCTCATGTTGTGTTGTTAAGTACAGGGAAGCACGCAACGTGGAGAAAGTACTCGATTAATCAGACAAAACACTTTCACTCCCATTTCAGCTTGTGCCGGCATCAGGTGGCAAAGTAAAGGAAAGGCATGAATGAATGAATGAAGCCTTTTATTATCTTCCGTCCGACTTCTCTCGCCTTGAACCCTTTCAAGGATTTCTTTCTTTACTCCTTGTCGTACTCATTCAGCCGTAACATAACGGTTCGAACTAGTTCAAATTTTGCATTTGCAACTTTTTTACATTTTGATGTACGTGCGTACTTTAGGATTTGTTATGCGATGATGGGTGTGTGACGTCAACTAGCACACAGCTTACCTTGGCATCGGATACAAAATCTGTCTACATACTAGTACAATAAAATAATTTTACTAATGGACACCCGCCCAGGCATTACGGGGTTATTGATAACTTGCTACAACCTGACAAATACGGGTGCCTCAATATCGCAACTATTATAGTTTCAGCCACAGACCAAGGAATTCTGACAGATTTCTACAACTAAGTTACAGGTGAGTGCGTGACTGCTTTCTTAAAACCGAATTTTACAATATAAAGCAAAGAACAAAGTTATGAACAACCCTGTGTTGTAGGAAGTAACATGAATTCGGTTTGTGTAAATATTATATGTAGCTGTGGAAAACCAGTACCACTCAATATTTGAAACCTCGAATAAGGTTGACTTCACTGATTGGGCTACACACAATAGCATCTTGAGAAAAGAATTTGCGTCAGAGCGACAATGGCGAATGGCGAAATTGTCTGCAAAACCCGGATGGCGTTGCGAATTGGAAACTTTTTGGCACCTGGGACCATTCGGAGAGGATTTTTGTGTTATGTCATACAGTAATAGTTGTGTATTTATTTTTGTCATCAAAGCATTCCTTTTTCAATACTAACAAATATAAAATGTTACCCGTGCGTAGTGTTATGTATTAGGAAATAGAGTGCAAGGCCCATTATGTGTCGGTGAGTGTGTTAATGTGTTACGGGGTTTGTACGGTATGATTATAAATGGCAATATTTGAAAGACCAGATGACTCTTGTCTTGGCCCTAAGATTTTTGAAGGAAGCTGTGGTCCAGGGTCGCACATGTTCAAATAGTTACTCTGCTATTCTTCAGTTCTATTTGTATACAAATCCGACTCAATGGATCGGTACAGATGATAAAATCATCCTTTTACGGAGGAGTAAGAGGGTACGCGGTATTACAGTGGATGATATACGTAGAAACACAGTTTTTTGTATGAATTGCACAAACAAATAACCCTCATTTCGTAATAGTGCCGACTATACAGTTCGGTGTGTTAAATCTTTCAGTCAGATTTCTCAAAACTTTATTTGAACTAAACATAAAATTGTAGCTAACGTTCCGACTTTCCTCATTAATTGAGTTTTCCCTTTCTTCACTGGTATGCATGAGCGAGCACATACGGGCGTGTCGGTAATTGGAAAAGTCAACTCAAGATGAAAGGTTGGGTTCCAGGAATCCAAGGTTAATTTAGGGTTAAATTAGGAAAGATGAAAGTATCCATATTAATTGACATTTGCCAGTAGACACGGCAAAAACATCGCCAAAATTTTCACGACAGTGAAAGGATAAATGCTACCATGATAGATATGTAGATAGAGGATAGCTTATAATGAATTTTACTTTCAACTCTGACTTCTGTAATCATTAGTCAAATATGTACTTCGCTTCACAATAAGGAAGTGCGTTAAAAATTAGCTTGCATATGTGTATAAAATAGCGACACATAACATAATGCACATACATGGAATATTGATGCAGACTGAATGATATAAGGATCTACTGTACGTATAGGAACTCTCGTGGTAAGGCCAAGAAAATTCATTTTAAAAATAATCGGATTTCGTGTTCAAAGGAGATTTTACGATCAATTGTGACTCCAATTACAGGATGTTGGGTTCAAACTTATGTACAAGAGATTTAACTTCGGATGGAGGATTTTCGATGATCTAATCTTACACAAAAATCACATAGAAAACCCGACAGATCTGCCTTGATAACTTTTAGAATAAAATGAAAGTATGATGCCAGAAGAATTTCCGAATAGTTTTGAAATTGCTAATTAAGCTAACAAATTTCTCGGCATCTCTTCATGTCATTATTACTATTTATATTTTTACAGAGATCAGGGGTATTTGAAGGTGACACGCGACTTGGTTGCATAACATTTAGCACGTCTGAGCTCAACGCTCAACCAACCAACCAGTCAATTTGCAAATGACGGATGTATTGATTGATGATAATAATGGAAAGGTGTTAGTGCTGGTATTTCTGGAAGACGAAAGATCATGCCTACTCTTTTCTTTTCCGTGATGTTTCTGTCAGGTGATATTTTGGCTGACGACTATAACTCTGACCTAGAATCATAAATAATACTTCCACCCATATCATGCATCGGAATGGCAAGGGAAAAGAAAAGAAAGGAAGGCCTTTAGCTCTGGCCTTCGTGTTCATGAATCGAAGTCTGCGTGTCTTTTAATGCGCCAAGTTTTGCTATGGTTCTGGCTCTGGCACTCGGGGTGCTCGTCAAATTCTTCAAATGCCCACATTAGTAGAAACTACAGTGTCATCATTATGTGTTGCACCCTTTTCACGCAGTGTCAATGCTAAACTGTCGTCGAAACTATGCTCATAAGCTATTTTGGGGCTTAGCATGCTACGATGCGTCCAAGATTTGAAAAACTGCAACTTTGCAATTTTATTATTCAATAATTTATCGTCAGTTTTTCACAAAGTACTGAAATTCCAGTAAGTTGATTTTTTATAAAAATTATATTCGGAATTTGTCGGAGAAAGTCTTGAGATTTGTACCTTAATAAAATGTAAATGACATCGTAATTCATTTATACAATTTTTGAAGTTTCTGTGGAATTGAACCGAATCTAAGGAAGCTAAATTTTTGCACGATACTTTTGTTACCCTGTACAATATGTAATGTTGGAACATATGCATAACTCCTCTTCCGAACTTTCCTTGTCAATACTACTACTACTCTTCTGCACTCCCCTACAAAGTATGTTCGTTACAAAGGGTTAGTGGATGGAAAGGCCAGGCCACATGCAGATACACATGGAACATATCATTTCCCCCCGAAATTTCGGAGGGACGTCAAAGAATGGCCGGGACTAAAACCTACGTACGTAGAAACTCTAGTGACGACGACGTCGACGGTTTTCTGGTTTGGCACTGGCTGTAGTCGTCCTCCTCACGAGTTTCCGGTCGATAAGGTTAAGATGCTCATGCGTACGCTTATATTATTTTCTCTTAGCTCTCCTACTAACTACTATTCCTTACAAACCCCGCAATCGTCATCGTCATACACCCTGGCCTGGCCAAGCCACCTTTTTTCCAGAGACCTACTAGTCGATATATTGGCATTCGCATCACTTTGGCACAAAAGTCATATACATACTAACTCCACGATTCAATTTTTTTTTTCAAAAGAACAACATTGAGACGAGTACGGAGTCCTCAGTCGTTCTCAGTCCTTGTGATTCGGTTGTTGTAATCAAACAGAAAACCTGTCTGTCTTACCATTAACTCTGATAATAATAACAATACATACATGCATTGCACATCCATACATACGATACATACATAAACCTCAGAAAAAGAAAACTTTCATTCGTACATACACCGTACTCTGAATAGTTTCGTCATTGTCACTGTGACCCTCACTGAGTCAAGTCGTACGTACACAATCATCAACACAAACAATTTCGATTTCGAAAAAAAGAGTGAAAACTTCACTATATCGCTGGAAATATTATCTTGTTCCATTTTTTTCTTTGGAGTCAGACGACAAAGATCTAATACAATCGTTATAAGCACAAATGCACACCGAGTTTAGACTCGGTTCTTCTTGTATCGGTTCTCCTAATAAACAAAACGGCTATCCAAATCTTAAACATAAAATTGTCATTTCAAGAGAATTTTTAAAACATTTTTTAGAAAAATTATTTCTGACACTAATTGTGTACCTTCTCACTCTACCTCAACGACCCCAGTACTTTAGTAGTAGTGAGACAAATTGTTTAGCAAGGTTTGTAAAATAGTTAATAATTAGAACGATTAAGTTCTAAAACTGTACTTTACCATATTTAAATAATTAGTGTTATTATTAGAGTTAAGCTACACGAAAAAAATATTTCCACACTACATTTCCAGATATATAAACACAGTGTTAGTTGTAAACAACACGAGGATCGTGAGTAGAGTTGTATTCGTACTACGTACGTACGTACCAATTGCCCCTGGAATTATTTCCGGTTATTTCATTCACTCAACTCATTTTTCATTCATTCAGGAAAAGGGATATAGTTTGTGTTTACTTATTTTTTATTATTATTATTATTCCTCTTCCGGATTATCTTAGGAAAGGCTTGGAATTTTTACAAACGTATTATTATTCTGTATAAGAAAGGTAGTTCTGGAAAAAAATAGTGGATTGAATTGAATGGATGATTGAACTACAAATTTGACGCAGTTAAATTCTAAAACTCATTTAGTTTACTATTCTATATAGTGAATTAAAGTATCTCTCTCTGTGTATAACTTGTAAGTTAGTGTGGTCATCAAGAACGGGAGCCGATTTCATACATACTTAGAAATTTACTATACAACCCTATAACTACTAGACTACAACAGTATCCCTGACTGTCTGTGGCAGTCAACCAAGTTATAACTTATCTTTAGTTAACCTCAAACCTATGTTCGGTACATTAGAAACTAACTAACTAACGACGAATTACAAATTTAAGTTCAACTCAAGAGTTAGAACGACAGGAAAGGAAATTTACTGCAAAAACTTGGCTCAGTTAAAATTTATCTAACTACTTAACTTAATTTTCTTTCGTGTGCAAAAAAAGAAGTATATTATATTTTATTTTCTTACAAATCCCGGGAGGGAAAAGAACTATATTTTGTTAAAAACAAAAACAAAAACAGTGTGATTTTAATTTAAAAAAAGGAGTTGTGTTTGGAAAATTCATAGTCATCAAAGAACTCTCTGGTGCTCAAGAGTGAATCGCGTGTTGTTTTTCTTTGAAAGATCCTACTAATAAAATTGTACCTAATTATTAGTAGCTATATATATATAATTATATAATTAATAGGTAAGAAAGACTATAGGATAGATACTTCCGGTGCTGCACGTTGTAGTATTTACATACGACACTGTTGTACTTGTACTTCCAAAGTACCTTGACTTACGTGTAGCAGTCATTTACCTGTGTAAAAGTACATATAAGGAATTGTAAACATTTAATTATCTCGGATTTCACTACGAAACCTAGTTCAGTAATTACATCGAGAAAAACGGAGCCAAAAGTAAAGAGACTTTTCGTCAAGTACTTTCTGTGCGTCCCGCCAGGTGTTTGGCAAACAACAACAGTAACAGCGACAGTGAAATATTTATAGTATCAAAGTCAAGTCTACCAGTTGTGAAATAATACATAATATAATATATATTGGAATTGGATCTCATTGTCAGAAGAAGTCACTTCACTGATTAAAAAAAATTTAAGATGGAAGGTCGAAACAATAGTAAAAATTTGAGTGCTCATGCGCAGCTGGCCCCTAAAAATCCGTACTCAAATACAACGACGCGTGGGAGTGATGAAGATGACGGATTGAATATGTCACGAAATGGTGTTCAAATGATGAGAGAAATCCCTTCAGAAGCAGCATTTGCTATCAATGGACAACCTGGAGGGCTCAATGACCCAAGTATGGTCCATGGTGACGAAACCTCTGGATGGGACAGCAAAAGGCAATTTATGCTCAGCATTATCGGCTACTCTGTTGGCTTGGGAAATATATGGCGGTTTCCTTACCTGTGTCAACAAAATGGTGGAGGTAAGTCAAGTTTTGTTATACCGGTTAGTAGTCGTGCAAGTATGGATGCTTATGCTTGGTGGTACCTTATCACTCAAATTCGACCTCATTTCTGGTATGTAGGAAACCCGAAAAAAATAAATGAAAGCTGGTAGGTGTCAACGCATGTCCAACCACACACGGCAATTAAAATACGAACTTATTTGGTCAATGTTTTCAGAATTAACTGATGTAAACAAAACTTTAGCCGTACATAGTAATTTTCCAGACTTTTCTACCTTGCGTAGAATTTTTTGAATTCAATTTAGAATTGGCAACATACAACATGATAATGTTATTGATAAATAAATTTGCTCTAATTATGAAAGATATGTAGGAGTAGTTGAAAGGTCATGGGCATACTTAGGAAGTAATTACAACTTGTTCGTGCCAGCCAAGGGTTTCGAGTCAAAAGAAAATTGATAAGATTCGAAAGGAAGGATAACTTTAGATAGGACGACAAGTAAGTCAAGTTAAGTTTTAATTGAACCGTGTCAATTTAATATTAAAAACGCGATGGCCTTGATCAAGGAAATTTTTCCTTAGGAATAGAAATTAGATAATTATAAGTCAATACATGGTGTATTTCGGTGCCAAATCAAATTGCAGACAGGGAAGGGTTATGGGAGGGTTGGAGTAAAGTAGACAGAGAGCGGCGAACCGAAAATTACAGTAATTAATTTTTTTTCCACTACATTTGTTAATGTGTGCAATCCACGGTATGATATCATGACATGCCGAATGCCCATGCCTTATGAAGTTAAATTGTACTTGTACTTGCACCCAAAATGCCCCATGCGATTACCATGCCAAGTACTTTTAGTTTGCACGCGTTTGAGTTGGCTGGCATATGAAATTGTGTCGTATTTGAGTTAACACGTAGTAAGTACACATAGTTAGTTAGTTATTGCTTATTAAGTTTACATTACTGGTTAGTAAGAACATTATCTTTTAAACTTCATTACTAGTGAACTTAACCTTTAGCTGTGGATACAAGTTGCATAGACTACGCAAAGTATTCTTTCAAATACCGCACTTCGCACTTTACATGCATTACTCATAATCACAATTTACTAAAATATAAATCAAATCCAAAAATTTAATCTTTACTCGGCTAGTTCTCAAACCTCATTACTTAATGAAACATAAACTAACAAACATAACCGCAAAATGCCTTTGTTGCACTTTCAAGAATATGCTTATGTACGGGAAATGTGCATTTCCTTCCATTATTTTAAATTATGGTGCTATGTATTTTTTTCAATGTTATGTCGAGTGTTTCATCTTGTCTTACCGTTACTCCTTATAAATAAATACATGCAGTTAGCATATTTTTGAAATTGCAATTTTTCATAAATATAACTTAGAATTTCACACAGTGAGAAATTAGTGGACAGCATAAATACGTAGTCAGTCACATTCAGAGTTCATCTTGCAAATATTACTATATTTATTTAACTGAGAAAAATATCTCATAGTATTACGTGTCCTTCAGTTTTGGGCCAAATAAACGTTACGACGCGACGTGTAATTCCTTTGAGACAAGTCATTGGTAGAAGTACATGGCTTTTTATTTTAAAAATACATTGTATTTTTAACGCTCTCTTACTCTTACTAAGGGAAGTTGAGTCATTGTGTAAACGACACGTGTTTTTGTATTTCTTCAATGGCTAAATTAAAATACGAACACGTTAAACATGAATTTTCATATTATGTTACAAAATCGAGCTGAAAGAATAAGGTCATCAGATTTCCATAAAATGACCCGGACTCATTTCCCTGGCTTATTCTGGTGTTCTAAGCTTAATCTGTGAACACATTTTCATCCATTAGAAGATTAAACTTTCATTAAGACTCTGTGGGATGCGTGATTATATAATTAAACCGCCCTAGTTTAGTCCCAAAGGGAATAAAATTGCGTGGGCGACATGCACGGTTGCACTAAACATTACATAGGAAGTGGGTATAAAGAGGAAGGAGGTCCCGGAATTTCGGTTTTAATTCCCGGATACAGTTGCCCAAAAATGTCTGTCGTCTTGTGTGTACATAATTTTGCTGGGACACAGAGGATAGGAATGAGACAACTGAATATTTTCAGCCACCTATTTTTTTTCCTCGTCTATAACGAAAGACTTCACTCTGACTCTGACTCCTAAACTTCAACTTTTGGCTAGACTCTCGTAAAGGGAAACTAACTACTACGTGTGGATAAGTTATTTTTAGTTACGCCTAATAAGTGCAAATTTGATGCAACAAATGTATAATGCAGAGTTGGTGTTAGAAATAAGAGAGGGTCTATTTTTGAAGAATTTGTTAGTCAAAGGAGTGCATTGAAAATATTTCCTTGTTTGCAGTTTTCGGTTAAATAATTTACATTTGAGATTATTGTTCCAATCAACACGATTTAGGCATGCAGCCATTCAATTTGACTGACATGACATGAAGGGACGTGAGATTTAATCGTTAGAACAGTCAGTATGACTGAAAATAATTTTCATGAATGGTTGGAGGAAACTTTCCACTTTATTTTGGTTCCTAGGAAATTAACCTGTCTATCGTTTCCTGGCCATAGAAGTAGTTCTGGGGTTTCCTGTGGAAGGAATGCAGTCTTAGCATTTTTTTACAAGGAGAAAGTCTGATTTGGTGAAAGCAGAATCTCAAGGGTGTACTTCAGCACACTTTATATAAATATAGGAAAGAAATAATGTATTT
>JAQGCB010002967.1:0-10533 GCA_034698835.1 Protaphorura tricampata | reverse complement strand
TTGACGGTCAGTGTTGTCATGTTAACATCACTTCTTTCGACGGTCAGTGGTTGTCATGTTAACATCACTTCTTTCGATGGTAAGTCTTTCGCATTTCACTTGCTTGCAATTTATTTTATTTTAAACGTTTATTTTATGTTTGGAATGATAGTTGCTCCCATGCATGTAAATGTACATGTGTAAACTCCGCTCGAGAATTTGACGCGTCCTAGATTATCTAGGACGTGTAAAATTCTCGATTCTCTAGGTTAAAAAGCACCAGGGACTCAAATAGAAGCCATATATGTTAAAAAGTTCAGAATTTGATTACAACAGACTTGGAGCTTGGGTCAATTACAATTTCATTTGTAATTAAGATACAAAACAATTAAAATTACTTCTAGGTTGATAATTGATGTGATTAATTGTAATTTATTACATGAATGCATGTAAATGTAATTAGAATCAATTACATCTAAGGCTCTTGTAAAATTAATTTTTAATTATAGTTACTTTCAAAGTGCTTTGTAATGGTAATTTGTCTATCTTAAGTCAAAAGTATAAATATACTTCTGTCCGTACATTAAGCTTAGGGTCATCCACGTATTCGTAGAAAAGAGTACGTGTTCCGTGTTCTCAGTGTTGAAAAACACAGGTATTACGTAATTGTGATTGTAAACGCAACTGATTACGTTTTGTTTTAAAAATAATTGACCCTAGTCTGAAATATAGGCCCGGGCCTCTATTCGGTTTAATACGGTACATGAGCATGATCACAGAGTGCATTTTGGATTTGCATTGAGTAAATGCGGGAAAGTGAAGTGGGGATTTTGAGTGAAGGAAAGACGACGGAAATACAGAAAAGAAAAGAAAAAGAAGAAGGCCACGAACGAACGCGACGCAAATATACAAAAGGACAAAATTTTGAACTGATCTTCACGGAACCGGACTGTGTCGTGTCGTGTCTGGCCTTTGATCTGATTGTGTGACCTTAAAATTGACCTGAATTTCTAATCTAGCACTGCTTGCACTTAACTTTTTTGTGGGTGACGGTTGAGGTATGTATTTGTATTTCAATTAATTTAAATCAACGTTTGACGTTTGCATTTTTTTAACACACGAACAAATGAAATGATGAATTTATTCAGTCAAAAACGAAATAATCATAATATTTTTAATGTGTTGTCCTACAGGCATAGGAAAATTGTTGAAATCCAACCTATTGATTCTTTGTTAACATTAACAACCCAGTTTTGTGAGACAGAATGAAGAAGTCAAAGACGACAGCGCCAAAAGTAAGAATCAACTTAATTTTAATTACTTCATGTTCTATTTTAAAGTTTAACAATGTGTTTGTGAGTAATTTCATTTTTAAATTATATCTGTGATCAACTAATTATTACTCAGATCCCAGTGGACATCAGCTCGTACTTCACAAAGAAACCAGTGGCCACTGGTTCCCGTTCCCAGGCCCCTCCTGCTACTGAAAAATCTGAAAGTTTTAGAAAACCACCACCCCCTAAAGAAGTAACCCCTGAACGCGTTTCCAGTAGCAGTAACAGCAGCAGCAAGAGAAAAGCCGACGCTGACCCATCACCTTCATCGTCAACCAAGAGAAGTAGTAGTCACGGTCACAAAACACCAGAAAAGCCGAAGGCATCTGCGGCAACGACAAGAGACAGTTCTCCAGAGTTATTGACACCAGAAAATAAGAAACGTCGAGAACATTCATCACGTTCACCAACAACAAAGAAAGGCAGTAGTCACGGTCACAAAACACCAGAAAAGCCGAAGACATCTACGGCAACGGCAAAAGACAGCACTCCAGAGTTATTAACACCAGAAAACAAGAAACGTCGAGAACATTCATCACGTTCACCAACAACAAAGAAAGGTAGTCACAGTCACAAATCGCCTGATAAGGCGAAGGCATCTACTGCAACTGCAAGGGCAACGGACAGCGCTCCAAAGTCGACCCCAGACGACAAGAAACATCGAAAACGCTCAACACCTTCGTCGTCATCATCAAAGAAAGGCAGTCGCAGTCATAAAACGCCAGATAAGCCGAAGCCGAAGCCAAAGGCATCTGCCTCAACGGCAACAGACAGTGCTCCAGAGTTAACACCAGATGAGAAGAAGCGTAAACAACAGTCTAATTATTTTAAACACATATCCCGTGCACCACCGAAAAATTTGGGAGCGAAAGAAATTCCCGTTGGAGCTCCCGATTGTCTCAAGGGACTTACTTTTGTTTTAACTGGTGTGTTAGACTCTCTTGAACGAGATGACGTTACACAACTTGTTGGGAAATACGGGGGTCGTGTCACAGGAAGTGTTAGTGGGAAAACTACACATCTTATCGTGGGGGATGAGCCGGGTGAATCTAAAATTAAAAAGGTAAGGTTAATCAGATGACTCTATATCCATTAATTAATCTATTATTAAATTATTGTTTTTTTATTTAGGCCAAGGATTTAAAAATCCCACAAATCACAGAAGATGACTTACTGGATATGATAAGAAAGTCAAATCCTAATCAACCAGAATCACAAACCATGATCGGATTCACGTCTGATGACGAAGAACTCTCTGACACTGACATTAGTTTGTCCAAAATAGAAATGCCTGATGAGGGAAAAGTTGTGGAAGTGTCCCCCAGTAAGGATTCAGGAGTCGGATCATCCCAATCTCAGTCAGTTGTAGTAACTCCTCAGCCATCCACGCCCAAAAGCAAGACTAAATCTCTACGAGAAGAAGCTCAAGCAAAACCCATCGCATCGGCATCGGCACCAATGGAAAAAGAAAAACCAGCACATGTTGGTATTTCTTCACTTATGTGGGTGGATAAATACAAACCTGGTTCTTTAAAAAATGTTGTGGGACAAGCAGGGGATAAATCAAATGCTCAAAAACTTGTCAAATGGCTTCAAAATTGGTTTCAATATCATGGAAAAGCTGGAGAGAAAGCTAAGAGTAGTTGGCCAGGATTAAAGGATCCAGAAGGTAAAACTTTTAAGGCAGCTTTGTTGAGTGGATCTCCTGGAATTGGAAAAACATCTACGGCTCATCTGGCTTGTAAACAAGTCAACTATGATTTCTTTGAAATGAATGCTTCGGATACAAGAAATAAACGTGGACTTCATGAAATCGCATCCGATGCCTTGACCTCCAAGTCCATTCTACAAATGGGGTCACACAATGAGCTCACAAGTAAGTTTCTGAGTATTCTGATATTTATTTAAATATTCTTAAATTTTCTGTTCTACTTGGCCCAGCAATTGCCTCACGGCCTAGTGGTAGTGGTACGGTAACGCCCTTGCCGTTTCGCGGTAATGTGGTTACTGGTTACCATTTAATAAATTCAAATTGAAACTTTCACAGGCAAACATGTCCTAATTATGGACGAAGTTGATGGGATGTCTGGAAATGAAGACAGGGGTGGAATTCAAGAACTTATTACTCTTATAAAGACTTCCAGGGTTCCAGTCATTTGTATTTGTAATGACCGAAATCACCAAAAAATTCGTTCACTGGCAAACTACTGCTTTGACTTAAGGTAATCGTAGTCTTTCTTCCCCGCCATTGTGATATTTTGATGGGAGTGAACGTTGTTTTTCTGACTCACTGTATTTTATTTTTCCGATTTTGTTTAGATTCAATAAACCAAGCAATGAACAATTGAAAGGATTCATTCAATCTGTGTGCTTCAAAGAAAAATTAAAGCTCCCCATTGAGTCTGTTCAACAATTGATCAATAGTAGTGATCATGACATTCGTCAAATTTTGAATCAATTGGAACTTTTGAAAGAGTGTAGTTCTACCCAACAAATTTGTAATCCACGAAAGGACTTAAAATTTGGACCTTGGGATGTTGTTCGTAAAGTTTTCTCTGCTCAGGAACATGTTGGAATGTCAATTCATGACAAAAATAATTTATTTTTCCAAGACTACAGTTTTGGCCCTCTTTTCGTTCAAGAAAATTATGTGAAGTGGACACCGCTGAAGGCAAAGTAAGTTTTTAGGCTAAGTATAATTTTATTAGTCGTCAAAATCGAGTAAATATTTCTGACATTTCGTTTGTATTTTTTTGAACAGGGGAAACAAGTACAAAACTCTTGATCGGATTAAATTATCTGCAGAAGCAATTGCAACTGGAGATTTGGTTGATAATATTATCCGACGTTCTAATAATTGGTCTCTTTTACCAACCCAAGCAATTTTTGCAAGTATTTTACCAGGAGAATACATGGAGGGGAATCATGTGACTGGAATTGAGTTCCCAAGATGGTTGGGGAAAAATTCCCACAGAAATAAACTGTCTAGACTTTTACAGCAACTTCATAACCACGTTCATCTAGAAGTGTCTGGGAGTTTGGAAGCACTCAATATGGATTATCTCCCATACCTCAGGCGTTCAATTGTTAATCCGTTGGCAGCTGGTGATGTTGGAACCGCTGTAGAAGGAATGCAGGTAATGAAATCTTTTTACTGTGTAATTGTGTTGTCACTTATCTATTAAGACCACCTGTCTGACACGACCCGTTCTTGTGTATTTTTTTTCTGTAGAGCTACAGTCTAATTCGTGAAGACTTGGATAACATCAACGAGTTGGCTTTGTGGCCTGGAATGCGGAATCCATTGGAGAAATTGGACTCAAAAACGAAGGCTGCTTTCACTCGTCAAGTGAACAAGGAAGTGGTTGTACCTTATTCTGTGATCAAAATAACTAAAGGAAAAGGGAAGGCAGGATCAACTGAAGATTTAGAGGGCCTTGAGGATGACGAAATGAATGAAGAGGAGGATGAAGAAGAAGAAGATAAAATTGAGAGTGATGCAATGATAAAGAGTAAGAAAACCAAGGTCAGCAGTAGTAGCACTAGCACTAAAGGAGGTAAATCCAAAACTGAGGATGATGATAACAATAACCCAAAACCATCAACCTCAAAGGCAAGTAGTTCTAAACGGAAGACGGATCAAGACAGAGGTTCCTCGTCCAAGCGAGGGCGAAAATAGTTCAAAAAACAAACTAACAAACTTTTAACATTTTCTTAATTACACTATTTTATGTAATCACAACACAAGATGATTTTTTAATGTCTCAGTTTCACTGTTCAAAAACTTTCCCCCAAAATTTAACTTTCGTTTATTTGTATTTACGATTTAAATTTAAATTAACTAACTGGTCCCTGGAAAATTCCTTTGGTCTATTGTAATGAATTTGCCAAAATTTGAAATAATTTTTCTACGTTGTCCTTGTGTTCACACACAGTTCATACAAAAACAAGAATAAACAATACATTGCTCTCTAACAAAAACTGCGTGTTATTTTTTCTAATGAAATTCACCATCCGTCAGATATGCGACAACCATTCACTTACAGTCCTTAACAATTAAAATGAATTTGTTCCGAAATTCCACATTTTTTTTGCATATTAGCTTCAACTCCAAATTTTTAATCATCAGTATTCCCATTGCATAAATCCATTGTATGTATGTAATTGTAATGTGTGTTTTAATGTAAGAGTGAACTAGTACTGAAATTTGTAGTAGTAGCATGTAATTTTTTTTGTAATATGCATTATTTATTTATTTATACAAGTAATTATTATCTCTAAACGCATAGTTTTGTTTTCTTTCTTTGCGCAAAAATTTTTTTTCCAGTTCAATTTTTTTTTAATATATTTACAGAATCATGATTATATAATGTACGAGTCCATCAAATTACACAATGATGATGGATTTTACAATTATATTATATGGACAACTCTCGATTTTACCAAGTTAAAAAAACGCAAACGCACACAGACATTAGACATCATCGTACGTACATTGCCCAAAAAAACTGTCAAAAAAAACTTAGGTTTGATAAAGAAAAATCTTAATAAAAGCATAATGGTCACTCAAATGCGACGACGATGATGGATCAATTTCAATTTTGTTCCATTTTCAAGATGATATTAGAAAAACAAAGCAGAAGTACAATAATGAAATGAAATGAAATGATTATACACTTTTCAATTTAAATACAAAAAAACCACACCAAAAAACACCTTCAAACCTCAAGTGGGCAAATGCCACGCCGAAAAAACACCTAGTAAGCCATCATATACACTGCACTGTACTTTCGGTTTTAAAAATTCCGACTTTTTAAACTAACTTCCAACAAGCGACACCCACTCACGAATGTGCGTGAATTAAATTTCAAAAAACCGTAACCTTCTTTTTCCGTAACTAAGAAAATCCGTCACTTCAATTTCCTACTACTTTACTTGACAATCAATACAAGCATGAACTTTCTAGGTTTATTTACAATCGGCGATCTTTCTCTTCTCTTTCGCTCAAAAATTTTAAGGAAAATTTTAAAGCTCTCTGTGTAGAGATCGTGAGCCCAATAAGGTCAACTTGGTTTGGATTTCATTTCATCAAGTTTTTTTTCTATCTTTGTTTTTGTTTCCTATCCTTTTGTTTTGTGTATCCGACATGGACTGGCCAAATCAAAATCCTACTCCATCACCTGAACCAGTCGGACTCATCTCCGATAATATTCTTTTAACCCGCCAAGCCAATAAAGCATGTTTTAAAAATTGGTCACCGAACTTTCTTATTCCATTTGACCTTTTTCAAAAATCAAGAAAGGTCATCTTCCTTTCTTCCTCTTCATATCACACAAGCGAGATTTCTGTATTTGTATTATTTACAATTTCCCTTGCTAAAATCCAGTTCCGTTCTTAATTTTCCCTAATATCTCGTCAATTCAACGATTGTTGTCGTTTCGCCATTTGCCTTTTATCTCGTAGACACAATTTCGTCTAGCGTGCGCGCGCGTGTACACTAACTTGCCCTGGTTTCGACATTTTGAATCAAATCTTTATATTCTTATACCTAATATCGCTTTACAAAAATGATAGCCTTCTGCTGTGTTGTGTCGTTCGTCTCAAATCAATCTGACTTGACCTTTGACCGACCCGATGTATTCCCATTTCCCATCCCATTGACTACCAACTATATTAGGTACTCAATAATATGTGCATGATTCTATCCTACAGATGACATTCAATCCGATGGTTCTACTGTACAATTTGAATTTACAAATTTCTGCTGACGAGACTGGAAATATCCTTATTTTTACTATTCGGTCTAGCCTAGAGATAGGGATGTACCAAATATTCGATATCTGGTCACAAAATTTTACAAAAGCCGAATATTTGGTACATCACTCATTCAAGATTTAACCTTTCCGTTTTTGTCTTACCTAGCATGAAGAGAAAAAATTAAAAATTAAACCGATTATCGGGATAATTACTAAAAATGAGGGAAAGAATCGTACGTAATTTTCTGAAAATTTATAAAACATTTGGCTTTCGCATGGGATTGAACGTTACGTTAAATTAACACGTATTCTGTGATCAAATTCATACGACACGTCTCTCGTTCGTTCGCTTCATTCCTTTACAATTTAGACTAATATTAATCGCGTTAAGTCAATTCGTTTTGAACACCAACACAATTACTCAAAAACCCAAAAGGAGTACTCTGATTAACAAAAAAAATTCTAGGTAAATTATGTACAAATTAATCAATCGCATCGCATATCGCATTATTTCTTTTTTTCATTTGTTTCAACTAATCTAATTAGTCTAAAATTTTTTTAATTAATTACAAAGCCCTAGGACGAAAATTGATCATTATTTGATGTCGGCTTGCATGTCGAGATCAACGAAGGCACATGCCCCTAGCCCAGATCGAGCTTGTTGGGACAATAGAAGATGGGCATGATTGAGGGCTACTTGTAATGGTGGGGTACGAGGAAGTTGAATTGACTGAAGAATTGCAGAATTGAGGGCAGCACTCACCGGCTCTCTTTGTCTTGCAGATAATTGCCAGCCAACAGGTGAATTCCATGGATCAGCATAGGCCAATAAACTGAAAGCATTTTCAATTAATTTTTTATTTGTCTCACTCCGTCCATATGCTTCTCTCATGGTCAGACTCAAGGATTGGAGTTCACGACCAACTTGAAGTAAATGCTCTACAGCACTAATCCCATGACTTCCATTTTGATTATTTCCATTTTGTTGACTTCCATTCGCTACTTTGGTCATTGAAGGTGACACACTTCCATTACTACTTGAAGAAATGTCAATGTGTCCATTATTACTATGGCTACTCGATGTGTCCCCATTACATGAATCAGACTCTGAATGAAGGGACGAGTTGGACGAGCTACTGCTCACTTTTTTAACAGAGGAAGACGAGGACACAATTTCAACATCTGGAATATTTTACAAAAAAATCAAAATTAAACGACAATTAATTGTATATGATATTTTATTTTGAATGCATTCCGGATTTTCGCATGCCAACTCTCAAATAACTTACCCATTTCATCTACGGCGTCAGTACGATTTCCATTTTGGTACCCATTTGTATAAGTGATTTCCATGTCTTCGCAACCGCTATTATTTGTGTGAGAGTCCTTAGCCGCCGCCGTCTTATTTCCATTACAAACTCCATTATTTTCTGTTCCATTGTGCTCATGTGAAGCATCGTTGTCATCTACAATTTTACAGTATCTCCCATTCTTCCGAGTCATTGATTTCCCTACTAACTCTACAAAGTGTCTGCATCTCAACATAAAGAGTAAGTCTGGATTTGTGTCAAGGAGTTTAGGGTATAAGTTTTTGGTTTCTTCCTCTGCCTCAGGAATTTGACCCTCTAAGACTAATTTCTGAATTTCTGGAATAAAAAATATGGTATCAGATTTCGTCTCCAGACTCCAGATATCTAAATGAAAATCTTACGAGTCAATAAGTTAAAACTTACTTTGTCTATTCTGCATGGACACTAGATCCTCGGCAACAATTTGACCGCAAGTCTTGGCAAAAGCTTCGGCAGTTGAGCAATAGCCGTGGTGAACCAAGTAAGACATTACCATTCTGATAAAAAAAAATCCAAAATTAATTAATTTTAAAAGTAATAATAAATTAAATATTCAATTTTATAAAATAAACTTACTTATTCATGATTCCTCCCCAATTCCTGTAAGTATCTGGAATTATATATCGTTGGACTGTGACACGTGTCTTGGCCTTGAGTTCTTTCATCATATCCTCAATATCAAAAACAAATGGTTGTTGTCCAAAATTGGCATCCACAATTTCTCCAGGCGTTTGGAGCCCAACAGTTGGGTACATGTTTGACTGTGGGTACAGATTAGATATATTGAGCTATTCTTGATGCACTAAAATACTATAAGTTTCATTCAACACTTGACTTCTACTTACTGGAAGATCCGTGAAGGCGATGCCGAGATGATGACCATTTTTAGTGTAAAAACAAGTATTGTCCAATAGATTAATTCCACAACCAATGACGTCTCCAGTTGTGAACGTTGGCCCATAAGGTTGTCCAGTACCCGAAGAACAAAAACTGTGACCGTCATCTCCGTGATAACTGCGGGATGATAATTGATAATAGAAAATTTCTTAGATATACTTTTCCTGATATTATATTCCCTATTATGAGAAAATGACTGCAAACGTCAATTTCCAATCAATAGTATGTATGTATGGTCCTTCTTACATCGAAGGGCAATTAATTTGTAGAAAAACCCTGAATCTAATCTCTAATTAAACAAAAACTAGATCGATTAAATATCACGTGAATGTTAACAGGAATAAATGTTCTTTTTAAAATGATAAAGTCAAATAGTATAGTTGTATATTTAAATATTACCCGTAGGAGTGTTTGTCCCAGCCGGGAAGTCGATTCATATTTACTCCTGCTGCTGATAACCCTATTCCCATGTATCTGTAATAAACAATCATAATGTGTGGTCAAAACATACAACATAGGAGCCAATGTGTGAAGAATATTTATATTTCCTTCGTGTAACCTAGCTCGATTCAATTATTCCAAAGTTTATGAACCATGCTTAGGATGATTTAATTTTGTTTGGTCTGTTCATTACGAATGTGTTGTGAATTCACTACAGTAATGTGTTATCTAAATTGTGGTTTTCCTGATCTGCCAAACAATTTTTTTGAAAATTTGTCTAAAATGTCGGAAGAATTAACTGGAAGTGGCGAAAAGTAAAAAAGTCCCGATGACTTTATCGAGACAGAAGTGCAGGTGCAGGTACATAAACAGAAGTTTGGGCAATCACAACATTTTGTAGACTCAACCGTGTCGTATTACTCCAACATGTACAACTTGATAAATCATGCCGTCTTAATAGTTGAACTTTGAGCAAACCTCCCATTCTTAAATCTAAAATACTGATTTTAACCACAACTCGTTTATTTATTGGTCGGCTGCCAAAGTCAAACTACGAACAAAATAATTCCTTATTAGATAGAAGTATCTACCTACAACTTCGACTATGCTTTTGTGCAACACAACAACAGCACGTAGCCAAAATCATTGGTCGTTAGAAATCAGAAATTAACTGACCACGATACTTAAAGAATCTACGTCACAGGGCATACGGCAACGGCATGCATGTGGGCGTGCTATGCTAGCTATCTATTCATGTTAAGTGGTGTTCTTTAAATC
>JAQGCB010002966.1:0-10533 GCA_034698835.1 Protaphorura tricampata | reverse complement strand
TTTTAGTAGTCTCGTTGGACAATTAAGGTAACACACCTGACATGACAACCACTGTTGATGATATTTTTGTTTACAAAATTTTGAAGCTCGATTTCAACCAAATGGCTGAGCGTATATAGAAATAGATTTATCACGAATTTGCCGTCTTTTATTTAAATTTCCAAAGTAATAGGAAAGTGTTCAACGATGATGGATTTAGTCTTTAAAAGAAGTGGGTGCCATCAATTAATTTAGAAAACTTTAAGCTAAATATCCTTCACCTTGTATGTCTTTGGAGATATTCTCAAATCCGTAAATTTGATCAAATTCATTGGAGACTTAGGAGTTGGGCCAATTGCACTCACTTATTTCCAGTAAATTCGGTACGTAACATAATGTAAAATAATTATTATTTGATTAAGTAATACGCTGAACTGGTCCCAGCCACAAAAGTCATTCCTGAATTTCAGAATTAATTTGAGAGAAATCTTATTGGAGTTTGATATTATATTTGATATTATGAAGTTTGAATATCCCATTGGAATAAACTGCTGTTATTCAGTTCGTGTATTTCTAATTTCTCGGTAAAAAGTGGGTAGACTTTATCAAAAACACTCCTCTTGGGTCATCCATGGCCATGCAGTGCAATATTGCACAATATCTCTGGGTCGATTTTTTAAATTGAATCTATTCCAATCGAATACTTAGCTTGACTCGTTTTCCGAAGCTCGAGAGCTCGACTGACACTTCAAATAGAATTATACTTACAACTGTTTAATTAGTGTAATTTATTTGGTCTGATGAAGTAAATTAAAGTTTAATTATATTTAGGGAAATTACCACACCACTTACCTAGTTTTCTTATGTTGAGTGTTGAAATCTCAAAATATGATCTCTCGTTGCATAAAAAATGTCACACCTTCACTTCGTCGACAATTGCCAAGGGTGCAGGACATGAACTCTGTATTGTATTTTGAATTTCAATATCGTTAAATTTTTTAAATATTACCTTAGTGTGGACATGGAACACCATGCAGAAAATGTGTGCATATTTTAATTAATTTATGTCCTCGTGTAGTCCTCTACTCTACTGTTCACACTAAAATCCAGAAATAATTTCAAAATAAGGCACACACACGTAAACCGGTGATTCGTTTATAGCTGATTCTGGCTCAACATCAAATTAGATTACGTGTTCGCGCAGAATAATGTATTCCATGCGGAGTAACAAACAATGTCAATGTCTGTATTCTCTGTATGTTGCCTTTAGTTGTTGTAGAGTGACTTATGTCTATATCAGTAATTCTCAACTAATGTTTAGTAAATTACATGTCGGGTAAAAAACTTATCATGAAAAATGCAACGTATTGCTTTCGCCTTGTAAAAAAATACAAATATTTCCCAGAATACATATGTGTTTTGCATCGGCTCGGCACTGTTGTTACTTGCTATGACTCTGACTTCCCTCAGATTTTATAACCCGTTCTCTCATACGAGCTAAGAACTTTACATTTACAACCCTTTTCGTTTGTTCCCGAGCTGCCCGATGATCAAGTCCGACAGATGAGATCACTGTCCTCTTCACCATTCATTCATACTGTCCGTCTTTTTTTTGGACATTAATAGACTACAACAATATATGCGAAATGTTGCTCTGCTGCTGGTTGGTGAGTGGTGATCACTCTGATCACTACTGTCTGGTAAAGCCGGTGCGGTTGCGGTGCTGTGCTTCATGAACACAGCACATGCACAGCACAGGTGCATGTAAATGAGCTAATTTTGCTATTGAACTTTTTATTATTGGAAAAGAAATAATGGAACAATGGAATATAATAAAGAGAAATGAAATGACAAGTTTTATTAAATGTATCAGAACTTCAAAATGTGAACGCACTACGTGCTGATAAAGCAGAGATCCGACTTCTGAAGGGACTTCGTAATATATTTTATATTTCAATAGCGAATGGCGACCCTTTTATACCTTCACAATTTCACAGAAATGAATGGTGTCTAGAAGAGTTAGAAGTACAATTTAAATATCTTGAATGGAATCTGAATTATACGTGTATATTTAAGTCATCAAAGTTAATCAATAATTCCCATTTTTTATTTTTGTTCAATTTTTCAATTAGCATCTTTTTGGTGGGTTTATTCGTAAAGGGAATTATCTTGAAAAATAATTTAGCTTGGTTATTCGAGTTTGTGTTGGTTTAATTGGGTACTCGCTGATCATTTCTTGGCATTATTGGGGCCAAAATAATATTTATATGGGCACAATCCAAAAGTATTCCTCAAACCAACTTTTACGGGGCGACAACTTAGCTGGCTGGATGCTGGATGAAACGTTTTCACTTTGCACGATAAAAATTGGTTAATGTGCCCAAATAATTTTCTTATCTGAATTTGTCAATTTCAGATTTACTTTCCGGTAGACGGATATAATCAAAATTCCTCGTCAAAATGGGCCCCATAAACATGGCGAACGATCCTTTCAACGAAAGTGAGTACAGGCTTAATTATTGAAATTACAATGTTTTTTTCTGAACAAGTTGATATCATCTATTCAAAAACATGTTTAAGGGTACAAGATTTTGGAGAAAATCGGCGAAGGCTCGTACTCGGAAGTTTTGAAATGCAAAAAGAGAGACAGTGGAGATATTTTTGCTTGTAAACGCCTGAAGCATAACTATCGAGGGTGAGCTAAGTAGAAGAAATTATGTATATTTTTAGAGAATTTAGCGTGATGATGAGTAATAGTGGAATTTGTGAATAATTATTTCTCTTTCAGTTGGAGTGAAGTCAATGAAATTGCAGAAATAAAATCTTTGAGAACGCTGGCTCGTCATCCTAATATTCTTCAAATGACGGAAGTGCACTTGTACGTAAAATACAGCATTCTCTTTATTCCTTCCCTCCATCCAATACCTTACTCTCTGCCCTAACTATTCGAAGTATTTAACTTTCAGTGACCCTGGGCTGGGACGAGTCTCTCTTGTATTTGAACTCATGGACAAAAATCTGTACGAACTCATTAAGGATCGAAAACGGTAAAAAACGACTTTCTAAACAAACGAAAGAAGTCTAAATTTATAAAAGCTTGTGTACTACTTTAAAAGCAGACTATTAGCTGAGGGGAGAGTTCGGGTGATGATGTTTCAGTTGATGAGAGCTCTACGACATCTTCATAAGCATGGAATATTTCACAGAGACGTGAAACCGGAAAACATTCTACTAAGGGGATCGGTAAGTTCCAATTCATTTATTTATCATAAGCTCTCTAAATAGTGTTACGCAATTCTATGGTTTAAGCTCTAATCAGATAAAATATACTTCGAATAGTATAATCAGTTACCTATATCAGCCAATGAAATCAGAATTCGTTTAGAATATTGTGATTCCCATATTCAGAGGACTCAACGAAACTTAACATTAATCCAAACAAAGTCTGGTGCCCGCTATCTTTGGCAGGCAATTAAACTGTGAACTACAATGTTTCCCTTTAACTTAATCGCACGATCGGTGCCTAAAACTGTAGTTCAAGTATTCACAGATCCAATGGCAAGGTCCTATACGAAGAATCATAAAATCGGTAATTTCTCTGCTATAATGTGTATCACCTATTACAGCCGAATGATGTACTGAAACTCGGAGATTTGGGGTCCGTCCGTGGTCTTTACAGCAAACCACCTTACACAGAATACATCTCAACTAGATGGTAAAACTTGACGGAGAAAGCAAATATTTTGGAAGAATGGCTAATAAAAATTGGATTTAAATTGAATATTTCTCTTTCTCAGGTACCGTTCCCCAGAATGTCTTTTGACTGCCGGACATTATGGGTTCAAGATGGACATTTGGGCAGCTGGATGCGTGTTTTATGAAATCCTAACGTAAATCCTTTTCCAAGTCCTCTTAAATTCCTATTCCTCAACTTCCTTCTATCTTCATAGTTCAAATATTAGAATGTCATTTTTCATCCTATCCAGGCTTCGTCCTTTGTTCCCAGGTTCCAGTGAGCTCGACCAAATTAATAGAATTCACAATATTTTAGGACCGCCACCTCCCCGGATTCTTCAAAAGTTTTGCAATCAGTGAGTTCAAAAATAATTCACTCATAGTGCATAAACGTTAAATTAAGACATATTTTGTAGTACGATGCATCGAAGATGTCGCAGATGTGTCATGTAGTAAATACTTAATTTGTACCGTTTTTTTAATCCAATCCAAAGTTCGGAGGAGGAAAGACAGTATTCAATTAAATCAAACAAGAAGGCAAGGCTCGAAACTATGTACGCATAAATAATTTCTATATTATTATGTATTTAAATTATTTAACTATCTACGTTTAAAACGTATTTGTCTTGCAGAAAAAAGGTGCTGAACAATATAAGTCAAAGGTTCGCTTTTTTTAATACGATTTCTTTAATATACCACTTAGCAAGATGATGAGATGATGATCAATAGTGCGTAGTTCGAAACAAATTAGATGTTATGTTCATTTCCATTTTCATCTAATAGTTGATATTTCCTCGTGATTATTTAGTAAATCCCGTAACTTTGACTGGTATTTTGCACCAAACAAAGACCCGACTGGAATTGATCGACTCTTACCATCGCATATAAGCGTGGACGCGAGAGACTTACTTCGAAATCTACTTCAGTACGATCCAGATAGCAGACCTTCATCACATCGGATTTTACAACACCAATACTTTAACGACCTCAGGTGCGTACTAGTACTATGCAGCACTCCTTTTTGTATGACCTCAGACAGGCTGACCAATACATTCTAATTGGTTCTCAGGGAGAAAGCAAGTGCTATTGCCAGGGAGGTTGGGACGGACGACGGAATCAGGGGACAACAACGCCGATTGTTGGAAGAACAAAGGGTTGTTGGCGCAACTGAACAGCCAAACTCATATCGAGCCAATGGGCGGTATCAAAAACAACGTACCGATGGGCCAACTGGTGACCAACCACAGAGCTTTGCAGCAACATTAGAAGGTAGCGGAAAAGCAGGTCATTTGGGTGCCCCGACTAAGAAAATCATTTCCACCGTAAATGAGCGCAGCCATCACAAACTCCCCTCCCATGTTCTGGACGATACAAATACCATTTCTCGACCGACGGTAGGACTTACACGGTTAAAACCTGCGGTTCAGAGGGGCAATGTCGAAAATAAACCCGCCGTTCCGCTCCTGAATCAGACTGACCTCTACAGAAAAGAAGTGATAAGCCAAAACAGGTTTGTTTCTTTAAATAACCTAACATGTATGTAATTATAGAATGCTTAATCATCATTTCGTCACAAACATGACTTTGGTCCAGGAATGCTTGCTCAGCATTCCTTCACAATCAATTCTATTTCATTACTTCCTTAACAACGATGATAAATTGTTGCGTAGTTCAAAACCGAACGATAATATTATGGTTGTTACCATTTCCATCTAATCGTTGATTTTTCCTCGTAATTATTTTAGTAAAACTTTGACTGGTATTTTGCACCAAAGACTCGACTGAAATCGATCAACTAAATACATGTGCTATGTAAAATTGATACCTTTATGTGTGCTGACCAATTGGTTTTCAGGGAGAAAGCAAGTGTTATGGAGAAGGAGGTCGGGACGGACGACGGAATCAGGGGACAACAACGCCGCTTGTTGCAAGAACAAAGGGTTGTTGGCGCAACTGAACAGCCAAACTCATATCGAGCCAATGATCGGTATGAAAAACAACGTGCCAATGGGCCAACTGCTGGCGAACTACCACAGAGCTTTGCCGCAACATTAGCAGGTAGTGAGAAAGCGGGTCAATTGGGTGCCCCTACTAGGAAAATCATTTCGACTGTAAATGAGCATAGCCATCACAAACTACCCTCTCAGGTCCCGGACGAAACAAATACTATTTCCCCTTCCAGACTGCCGGTAGGACTTAGACGATTGAAACCTGCGGTTCATAGGGACAAGGCAGAAAACAAACTCGCCGTTCAGCTGCTGAATCAGGCTGACCTCTACAGAAAGGAAGTGATTAGCCAAAACAGGTTGGTTCTTAATATGATTTTTTAATATCCGTGCGTATCCTTGCAAATAAGAATCTGCAGTTCTGTGTGATTACCAGACTGAAATCGGTCGACTAGATACATTGTAATGTAAAACTGGCACCTTTATGTATGACATAACATGCTGTGAAATGCTATCTGTCTATCTGACCAATACATTCTAATTGGTTTTCAGGGAGAAAGCAAGTCTTGCGAGGGAGCTTGGGACGGACGACGGAATCAGTGTACAACAACAGCGCCGAATGTTGGACGAACAAAGGGTTGTTGGCGCAACTGAACAGCCAAACTCATATCGTGCCACTGGTAGGTACTCCATAGGGGCCAAGAAGGAAGAAGGTGAACAGCCTGTTCATGGAAGGCCATCCTATTTCTCAAAAGAAGCCAAACTTCTTCAAATGGCGAATGCCTATCAAAAACAACGTGTGAATGGACTAACTGGAACTGGTGGTGAACTACCACAGAGCTTTGCCGCAACGTTAACAGATAGGGAGAAAGCAGGTCAATTTGGTACCACGACTAGGAAAATCAATTCCACTGTAAATGAGCTTAGCCATCACAAGCTACCTTCTAATGTTCTGGGCGAAACAAATACTATTTCCCGATTGCCGGTAGGGCCTAGACGATTGAAACCTACGGTTCAGAGGGGCAATGCAGAAAATAGACCCGCCGTTCAGCTGCTGAATCAGGCTGACCACTACAGAAAAGAACTGATAAGCCAAAGCAGGTTAGCTCTATTTTTAAATGACAAACCTAACATGACGATGATAAATTGTTGCGTAGTTCTAAACTGAACGATGTTCTCCTTATTACCATTTTCATCTAATCGTTGATTTTTTCCTCGTAATTATTTGAGTAAATCCCCTAACTTTGACTGGTATTTTGCGCAAAAGGCCGAAATCGATCGACTAACATATATTATGTACAACTTACACCTTTATGTATGACCTCAGACATGCTGACCAATACGCTCTAATTGGTTTTCAGGGAGAAAGCAAGTGTTATTGCGCGGGAGCTTGGGACGAACGACGGAATCAGGGTACACCAGCAACGCAGATTGTTGCAAGAACAAAGGGTTGTTGGCGCAACTGAACAGCCAAACTCATATGTACGTGCCAATGGTCCGTACTCCATAGGGGCCAAGAAGGAAGAAGGTGAACAGCCTGTTCATGCAGGGCCACCATATTTCTCCAAAGAAGCTAAACTTCTTAGAATGGCGAATGCTTATCAACACCAACGTGTCAATGGGCCAACTGGTGACCAACCACAGAGCTTTCCCGCAACATTAGCAGATAGGGAGAAAGCACGTCAATTGGGGGCCCCGCCTTGGAAAATCAATCCCACTATAAATGAGCGTAGCCATCACAAGCTACCTTCTCATGCCCTGATTGAAACAAATACTAGTACCCGACCGCCGGTAGGGCCTAGACGATTGAAACCTTCGTTTCAGAGGGGCATGGTGGAAAATAAACCCGCCGTTCAGCTCCTCAATCGAGCTGACCTCTACAGAAGAGAAGGGATAAGCCAGAACACGAATCAGAACAGAAAATTGGGAAAGCCACGGTCGAATCAAAATATTCAGCTACAGGAGTTACAACTCTCACGGGACATGGCTAATGCAAAACTTCGTGCTGCCCGCAACGACGATGTTTTCTTCTCTTCAGATGATGACGCCGTTACTCATATGCGTCAAAAGGTTACCATTTACAATGCAATCCATTTCAGGGACTAGTAATCATTTATTATATTTCTACTCAATTTAGGCTAAGGATGTAATTAGAGAGCGAGCTGTCGAGCGCAGACATTTACTGGATAATCAGAAACACCACCAGGAATCGGATGAGGATCCACAAAATTTGCAAGTACGATTTCCACCTCCACCTGGAAAGCGACTCAGAAAGGATCAACGACACCACCGGAATGCCCAGGAACCAGTACAAGTTCCAGGACAGATGTCGGGATCCTGGTATGCTGGACAATTGAGAGATGAGTTGAATTATCAAGCTAAACCTCATCCTTCACAATTACCTTCTTTACGTAAACTCTAATTCTAGTAGACTTGGGGTCCAATTGATATCAACAAAAGGGCTGAGCCAATAATAGAAATATCTTATGGGTCAGGTTGAGTCACTAGAATTATTTATGTAGAAACTCAGTTCAAGTTTTAAAATAAAAAAAGATATTTTAATTTTCAACGAATACGATTCCATAATCCATATTATTATATTGTGTCCAAAAACAAAACAGAAAAGTTTTTACCATGACCATAGTTTTTGTTTTATTCTTTTCTTGGCGAAGGAATTACAACGGCTACGTTTTGGGGGCACCATACGCATCTGGCATTCTTTCAATGGAGAATCTGTGAAAGACAGAAGAGACAAATACATAATATTATATTAATTCTAACTTAAGTTTACTGTTTTGTAGTGAGACTAATTTGAAATACATCTAAAAAAGTTTAAAAATCTAGTGTAAAAATTACTCAGGTTAAACATACCGATGCTGAGCAATATACATGATTGGAACACCAGGAATTTTGCGAATTCTTCTCTTCAAATCCTTATCACACGTTGCCACAATATAACACTTATGCTGGAACGTAATTTAATGCAAGGAAATTAATATTTCATTCAATAGCTGAGTCCCTGAATTATCAAATATTTGAAATTGAAATACCTGAGTTACTCGTTGTACCAAGCAGTCGTCAGCATAAGTACCTTTATGAAAACAAGGCAATCGCTCAAACCGTGGATCTTTCACAATTTTAAGTGCAATTCTATACTTGGATCCAAGTTTCTCCAACTCTGCCATGACGCAATCGGTAATATACGGAGTACCTGTTCACAGCATCGTAACACAAAAATACATTCCTAAATCCCAGCGCATCAAGGTGAAGGTCGAGCGTATTGAAATTGTGCTTACATTTTGCGTATAGACAGTCCATCATAGATTGCATGACGTCCAGTTTATTCTTGATAGCAAAATTAATGAAATTCGTATCCAAAATTATATGATAAGGTGGTCCCAGTTGGCTGTTGTACTCAAAAAATAGGGCCGATGAAGTTTGTGGTCTGTCAAAAGAAACATACTCTTATAAAAACTATACATATTTAGATTTTACTTTAAAAAATACTTAAGCGTCTCCAAACAAGAATGATAATGGTGAATGGTTTCATAATAAATCTCGACGAACATCTTAATTTTATAAACTGATTCATCAGCACAGACACACATCACAGCACACTTACAATTCTCGTTTGGGAACTACGGAGAGATCCACCTTCTTCTTTCTTTTCGGAGGTTCTCGATCCTTTGCTTTCCTAGATAAAGTAGTGCATTATTCAATAATCAATTCAATTATTAAAATGGTTACATTTCCATCAATTGAATACGCAGAAGTCCAAATAACTGATCAACTAATTTAAGTGAACCTACAGCCGAGGGTCACTCAAGCTGATCATCCGCTTCATTTGTGCAAACTGTTTCCTTACTCCGCTTGTTTTCTTAACTCGTCCCTGTAAAAATAGGTTTCAAAATCAAATTCTGGATTTCAAGGAATTTATTTTGATTGGATTGAACCATAAAAATAGATTTGAATCATGAACATTCAAATGAATACAATTTATTATGCACTCATTTATTTAACATTTTGAGATTGACTTTTCGATACAGCTTCAGCGTTATCAATGTACATTTTGTAATTATTTGAGCTCTACCGCAGTGTAACTCACTCACCATGTTTTCCTTGTGTGTGGCTTCCACCGAAATCGTTCCAGAATTACCTCAGACTGATCGTGAGTAATTAATTTGCTTATGTCGGGAAACTGAATGCTAGAAATTCATGCTAAAAAATTGAAGACAGGCAAGACAATTACAGAAGCTGAAGCAGACAACAAATTAATTATTCTAGTAGTCAAAGTAAATACCACGATCACGTTTAATTTAAAATTTTGTTTGATTCCCGGGTTTGGGTTCGGGATTCTTGATGATTCCAAGTTGACTTTCTACGTATTCTCGTGTGTGTATAGTTAGCCGCTCAGCCGCTCAGCCGCTCAACCGCTCAGCCGCTCAACCGCTCAGCCGCTCAACCGCTCAATCGCTCAACCGCCAGCCGCTCAACCGTTTCGCAGATAGTTATAACGGTTCAGAGTACACTTTACAAAATTTCAGAAGAACCGGTTCTTTAAGGTGGGCATTTCATGTTTTAAGGGAATACGGACGCGTAATGCGCTCGAACGAGACAATTCATAAATTTTTATAAATACACCCTGCGATGTCTAACGTCCAAGGGTTGTTCAATGGAACCTCGGTAGCTGGGCAGCTACTCAGCACCTAGTCAATCGCCTCAACTTGAGCATGCACTTTTCATACGATTCAAAGTTCCAAATTGTTCATTAAAGACAGCGGGCAAAACAAGTCAATCATTTCAATTCATAGTTTATTGCTTCACTACATGACAGGATTACAATATAATGTATTGCACTAAATAGGTACTACGG
>JAQGCB010002965.1:0-10533 GCA_034698835.1 Protaphorura tricampata | reverse complement strand
CATTTTGTGTGCCTTTTTGTGAGTTGCTTCCCATTTGGTCTAGGGATTTACATATTAATTATGTAGTTACTCTAGTAGTAGGAAAAACCACTGGGAAAACCTCTTTAAAGCAACCTGGGGGAGAGGAGGTCCGAGGAATTGAACCCCAGCACAGCGAGAGCGATCTGTACACCTACATGTACCACTACCCCATATGATTATGATATACCTATTCCACTTCAATTTCCTGAATTTTTGTTTCAGATTTTGGTGTCGCGGTGATTGGGTAGATGTGATTGATGATCGACTCCCTTGTTATTTGTCTGGTCCTGGAGATGTGAATACTCTTCTTTCTAAACCAACGGCCACCGGTGGATTTTGGGCGGCTTTGTTGGAGAAAGCATATGCAAAGTAACTACCGAGACACCTTAACTATTTTTTTATAGGGCCGGTTACTTACTCCCTAAAAAATTCTCATTAATTTTTTATTAATATAAATATATACATATTATTAGAATCCGGATTCTTCAAAGCCATTGCTGGTGGACTTGGTAGAATTGCCATGGTGGATTTCACAGGGGGTTGGACTGAATCCTATAATTTTGATGACCCTGATTTAAAGAAAACTTTGAAGGCTGCAAAGGACACTGATTGTATCATGTCTGCCGCAACCAGTCAGGATTGTCCACCCCAATATTTAGTACCATGTAATCCAGCGCTAGTAAGCTATAGTTATATACAGAGTGGGCCAAAACCAACCTATTTTTCGTTCTAAATTCCCCGACCTTAATTGTATCGGAAAATCGAGATAGCCATTTTATTCTAAATTTAAATGCGCGTCTTTTGAGTCAAAAATTTGTTCAAAGAAAATTTCAAAAAAAGTTAAATTTTTTGTAAAATTAATTTTTTTTTGAAATTTGCGAGAAAAAAATAAAATCCTTTTCGATTAATTTTCATTTGAAGAATTTGAGAAAATTTTGAATTTTTGAAAATTTTCCTGAAATTGAAATTTCGGTTTGTTTGTTTGTTTCATCTCAGTTTTCCAATACAAGTAAGGTTGAGGAATTTAGAACAAAAAATAGGTTGGTTTTGGCCCACCCTGTATTATATAGTTTTGTGAGTTCTATTAAAAATTACTTACTGTATGGCCGAAAACGAAGTGTCCAGCAAGGTATTGGGAATTTTCTTTATTTTTTTGTAAATGATAGGGTCCAGGACACGAACCCGTGACCTCAACGGGAATGGTACTCGGGCATGGGTACTCCATTCTAGACGTTCAAGAAATCCCGAGTGTCAAGACACCAGGACTCGTACATTTTCTTCTCAAGTTACGTAACCCACGGGGTGATTCTACAGAGTGGACTGGGGATTGGAGTGACAAAGATCCGTAAGAATAAATTACAGTAGAATCTCTATATATCAACCTCCCATATCGCATTTGTATTGTACAGCTGAAGTAGTTGAAGGATTTGGGCACAAATGCATGTTTTTTGTGAACATGACATACTTGAATTACAAAAAAGCTGGAGATGATCCGAGTATTCAAGACTATGGATTCTATCTCGTTTGGGTATGCAGTATTTTTAAGTGAACCATAATTCCTGTACCACCCTGTACTTGTACCATTTGTATTGAAAATTTATGTATTTTCTTAGAACAAAGGATACGTTACACACGCGGAAGCATTTGCCGAAGGTGCGACAACACAGATGATGGCTTCGGGAGCACAAGGCCGGCGGGAACTTAATTGGGCAAAGACTTTACCGGAAGGGACTGTTTTGATTATTCCATGGATGGACAAACCACCACAAGAACCGGAGAAACAAAGCTTCAATCTCAGGATTTTCTACGAAAGCGAAATATTTGAATATAAGGGAGAGTAAATAAATTGATGTCAGTTCAATTTATGAGACGACGACGGTTTATTGTGGTTGAAATCCGAAAATCGCACTTCATCTTATTTATTTCAAAAATTACTGAAACATTAAAATTAAATTCGAAAATTAAACCTAGGAATTGTTGTGTATTCAAAATAAGATTAAAATAAAGAAATCATTTTTGTCTTCATCTCCACTAGACAAAATATTAATTTTTCGATCGTTCTTTTTATACGGACGCATATATTCATTCTTCAGTGCAATTGTTTTCATTTTTACATAAAGAAAATCCAAACCTCACGAAAAGGGCATGCAAGGACACCAGAATTTTTTTTTGCGTGTCAAGCTCATTCAGGTCAGTTCGAGTCATTCTCATGTTAGAGAAAATTTGCTGCGAACAAGGGTATCCTCATAGGAGTATATGCGGGCAAGGGAGCAGGATGATAAATAAAAGTTTTAGTTGTACTAATACCATGAGGCATAGAAATAAGAGAGGTTTGAAATGAATTTAAGTTTTGATGTTTAAATACAGATATTACGTACATGGCTTATTGTCCAAATAAGTAATAATGAGTTTCAAGAAACTTGGACACACGTCATACCTGAGGGAATAATATCAATGTAGGTGAGGAGTTTTAATACGCAATAATTGTGTCTAGTTGTTCACTAGTTGTACTTGAGAGTAAGCTTGTGTTCGATTTGTCTAAATAAATGTGTTCTGGCTCAGGGAATGAAGCGATAAAAAATATTTCACGAAGACACAAGAAAATAATACGGTGAAATTTAAAAAAATTCGACCAAGCTCTTGATACTAAAGATGAATTGCTGCATTGAAAAAATTCTTCGTTTGTTTCTTGTATTCGCCCATGTTGGAAAATCGAATGGGCTTACAGCATTATTACCGCCCCCGCTGAATCTGAACCCTGTTTTTGAATTCCCAAAACAGAACAAAATTATATTTCTCACATTTGACGAGTCAACCGAAATCTCTTCGCTGAAGCACCCAGCCGCCATATTGAATGCAAAAGAATACATTGAAATTTTAGATGTGTCAAAGAAGGAGGAATGGATTGGACGAACCTTACAGAAATTTTTGAATACTCCTTTCGCTCCCAAATATTTTGGCCGAATCGCCATTCTCATCTTTTTCGGGGAAGAGAGGAAAGAACAAATATACGAGTACTGGAATGATATGGCGGAAATTTCAAAAACAGCAATGTTTGATAAAGTCGATGGAAAATGGTTGTATAAACGTTATCTCCGGTTTCCCATGACAGATCTTCACATTGTATCATTAAATTCGGCTTCTAGAATCAAAGAAGTTCCGACGCATTTTAGGCTTTGGGTAGATATAAACTTTGCGTTTCTTTGGACTCTGGAAATACCCTCCCATGTATTCAATTCGCACTCAGCGAGCCGTGTTACTGGTTTGGAATACTTTATTCACCCAAAATTTGAATTCCAACCTTCGAATATTATAAGAATTGACACTTGTGAACATTCTGCATGGACTGAAAACACAGAGAGACAACGATTGGCTAAACACCTCGTCCAATATGCTACTCACGAAAAGTGGCAGGGTAACTGGTATCATTCCCCTGGGAAGACATTATCCTCTTTTGAATTGTACATCAATCCCTGGAGGAAAACCACTTTAGAAATGCAAATGTACAGATTGGTCCGGAATCTTTCAGATAAGAACGCAACCATGGTAGACTTTCGTGGACATGAAGGGATTGGGCACAGATTGACATCAAATTCCTTGGTTTATGATTCCCCTGATGTCGACGTCCATGTCGTCGTATCAAATGATGGGTTTTACTTTGCATCATGTTTCAAGCTCAGCACAGAATCATTCGTGTACTCAAAATTTACAGCTCCATTTGAGTCTGAACTCTGGATAGCATTGCTCATCTCATTGTTAACTACAATCACGTTCACAACTATAATATTTGTTTTTCTCATAAAATCTCGCGAATACCCGAATTGGTTGAATTGGCCGGGAATTCTGTTGGAACAAAGTTTTGGATTCTCAACTGCAGTTGGACGAGTGCATATCTTCAATATAATGCTAGGCATTTGGATTCTGATTGGAGTTGTATTCAGTAATGCTTACAAGGGCATTGTAACCTCCACAATATTCGCACCCTTGCAACCAAAGTATTTGCAGACATTTGAAGATATTTTGGATAACAATATCACAATATACACAAATTTCGTTGATTTGTCTGAAGACGGCAAATATTTTGAACTTTATGTTAATTACTATAAGGGTAAGATGGAAGAAATGCCTGCGTATGTGAAGCCTTTCTTGGTTCAACGTACGGAGCTCGGAAAAGAAATTAAATCAAGGAGAAACTCATCACATATTTTAAACGAGACATTGGGACGGATAGAGATACCATGGAAGTTTGGATTTGACGGACATATTCATTCTACCATTGAGTGTGATCGGACAGCATTTGTTGCTCGTCAATTTTCAATTGACCATTTTATTCTAAATTTAAATGCGCGTCTTTTGAGTCAAAAATATGTTCAAAGAAAATTTCAAAAAAGTTAAATTTTTTGAAAAATTTCAATTTTTTTAATGAAATTTGCGAGAAAAAATAAAATCCTTTTCGATTAATTTTTATTTGAAGAATTTGAGACAATTTTGAATTTTTGAAAATTTTTCTGAAATTAAAATTTCGGTTTGTTTGTCGTTCCCATTTCGGGTACGGCTCAAAAGACGCGCATTTAAAAGAATAAAATGGCTATTTCACTTTTCCAATACAAGTAAGGTTGAGGAATTTAGAACAAAAAATAGGTTGTTTTTGGCCCACCCTGTATTATATAGTTTTGTGAGTTCTATTAAAAATTACTTACTGTATGGCCGAAAGCGAAGTGTCCAGCAAGGTATTGGGAATTTTCTTTATTTTTGTTGTAAATGATAGGGTCCAGGACAGGACACGAACCCGTGACCTCAACGGGAATGGTACTCGGGCATGGGTACTCCATTCTAGACGTTCAAGAAATCCCGAGTGTCAAGACACCAGGACTCGTACATTTTCTTCTCAAGTTACGTAACGTATGGGGTACTTCTACGGAGTGGACTGGGGATTGGAGTGACAAAGATCCGTAAGAATAAATTAAAATTGCATTCATTAATTACAACAAAAATTAATTGCTATAAAAATATTATACACAATCTTAACCAGAAATAACATGTGGGGAACTGTTGAGGAAGACCTCCGTGAGTTCAAACGAGCGGATGGAGAATTTTGGATTTCTTTTGAAGATTTGAAACAGTACCTTGCCTGTGTGGACGTTTGTCGTTGGAGTGCCAAATATCGTGGGACAGAGTCAAAGCATGTTGAGGGTGCAGGTGGTGGGATCTTTGTTACACGTGGAAAATTCACGGCTCAAAATTCTGGAGACGTCAATTCATTAAGTAATTCAATTTAAATAAGTAATCATTAAATTTGACAAATGAATTAAATTTTTTTTGAATTTTTAGAGGATCTCCATGGAAAGCCAGGTTTCTACGCACATTTGAAACCAGTACCGGAAAATAGTAATTTTATACAACTAACATATAAAATATTTTTAATTGGAGAACTAATTGATGAGGTATCTTACTCTATAGCTGAAGTAATTGAAGGATTTGGACACAAATGCATGTTTTTTGTGAACATGACATACCTGAATTACAAAAAAGCTGGAGATGATCCGAGTATTCAAGACTATGGATTTTATCTCGTCTGGGTATGCTGCAGTATTTTAATTTATGCACCACCCTGTATTCTTTTTTTTAAAATTATTTCTGTATGTAGAGCAAAGGATACGTTACACCCGCGGGAGTATTTGCCGAAGGTGCGACCTCAGAGATGATGGCATCTGGAGCAAAAGGCCGGCGGGAACTTAACTGGGCAAAGACTTTACCAGAAGGGACTGTTCTGATTATCCCATGGATTGACAAACCACCAAAGGAACCAGAGAAACAAAGCTTCAATCTCAGGATTTTCTACGAAGGAGAAATATTTGAATATAAGGGAGAGTAAATAAATAAATATAAGTTCAATTGACGAAACGACGGGTGATCCATGGTTGAATTCACAAATTGAACTCATTCTATTATTTCCAAAAAATGTATAAGTTACTCTAAAATTCATGTTCTTGAAATTGCTGAAATGTTAAAATTGAATTCAAAAATTACTGTAAAAACTCCTCCATACACGAGTTCCGATTATTTCTTTGATTGGACAGCTGATAATGCTATGAAAATGATGGTGAACGTCTTAATCCGACTTGCCGTTATGCGTTAGGGTAACTTTCGACAACACCTGGCCTTGCGTGAATTCACGGAATATGGTTGCCAAAGTTAGAACCGAAAGTTGGACCGGACAAATAGACGACTCACAAAAGCGATGTGCCAACTATTCACACCAAATTAAACATGTACTGCATATGTACAATATATTTATATATATATATACTATAGTGGAATCTCTATATATCAACCTCCCTTGTATCGTACACCGACCAGAATGTCAGGAACGCATGAACTCCCTTTGCATACACTTCTTTATTATTCCACTCTCTGTGTATTAAACTTTCCCTTTATTGGGCAAATTTTGGTGCATTTTTCGAGTTCGGTATATAGAGAGTCCACTGTATGATTGCAGGAGTTTGCAGGAGACAAGGTATTCTCATGTGAGTATAGAAAAGGAGCATGTTAATAAATTTATGCGGTTCATTTGTATTAGTAACAAAAGACATTTGAGTCAGCCTTGTTCTAAATGGATTTCCTTTGTTTGGGAATGAAGGTTTGATGTGCAAACACTACATAGTAATAGTCGAAAACAGGAATAATGAGTTTCAAGAAAGTGGACACGTCATCCTTAGGGAATAGTATCAATGTAAAGAAACTAAGCAGTTCATAAACTCTACACTGTGTTAGTGCCAGTGTTATCAATAAATACGAACACTGTGTATCTGTGCTTAGATCCGATTTAGATTTCACTGATCTGTTCGGATGAAATATTTCTCTAAGCTTATTTGCCTGAGCAAGGACACTCGTTCCAGATAAATCGAACACAATGTTGTTCTCAAGTAAAACTAGAGAACAACATTGTGTTGGATTGGATAACCTACCAAGGTCATGCCAGGACACCAGGAAAAAATTGGCGTGTCAGGCTACTTAAGGCCAGCTCGAGAAATTCTCTGGTTAGAGAAATTTGCTGCGAACAAGGGTATCCTCATAGGAGTAAATGGCCAAGGGAGCATGATGATAAATATAAAAAGTTTTTTTGTACTAATACCATCAGGCATTTGAAATAAGAGTGGTTCGAAATGAATTTAAGTTTTGCTGTGCAAATACTGATATTACGTACATGGCTATTGTCCAAATAAGAAATAATGAGTTTCAAGAAACTTAGACACACGCCATACCTGGGGGAATAATACCACTGTAAGTTAGGAGTTTTAATACGCAGTAGAGTCTAGTTATTCACTGATTGTACTTGAGACTAGGCTTGTGTTCGATTTGTCTAAATAAATGTGTTTCTGGCTCAGGAAAGGAAGCGATAAAAATATTTCACGAAGACACGAGAAAATAATACAGTGAAATTTAAAAACTTTGACCGAGTTCATGATACTAAAGATGAATTGCTGCATTACAAAATTTCTTCTCTCGATCCTTGTATTCACCCATGTTGGAGAATCAATTGGGCTTACAGTATTATTACCACCACCACTGAATCTGAATCCAGTTTTTGAATTCCCAAAACAGAACCAAATTGTATTTCTCCCATTGGCCGAGTCAACTGAAATCGCTTCGCTGAAACACCCAGCCGCCATATTAAATGCAAAAGAATACATTGAAATTTTGGATAATTCAATGAAGAAGGTATGGGTTGGACAAACTCTACAAAAGTTTCTGAATACTCGTTTCACTACCAAGTATTTTGGACGAATCTCTCTTCTCATCATTCTCGGCGAGGAGACGGAAGAACATATCTACGAGTACTGGAATGATATGGCGGAAATTTCAGGAGAAGCAATGTTTGACGAAGTCCATGACGAATGGCTGTATCACCGTTTTTTCCGGTTTCCCGCGCCAGATCTTCACATTGTATCATTAAATTCATCTTCGAGAATCAAAGATGTTCTGACGAATTTGAGGCTTTGGACAGAAATAAACTTTGCGTTTCTTTGGACTCTGGAAATACCCTCACATGTCCTCAACTCAGCGAGCCATGTTTCTAGTTTGGAATACTTTATTCACCCGAGATTTAAATTCCAACCATCAAATATTATAAATATTGAATATAATCAACATTCTGCATGGACTGACAATAAAGAGAGACAGCGATTGGCTAAATACCTCCTCCAATATGGTAGTCACGGAAAGTGGGAGCTTAACTGGTACCATACCCCTGGGAAGGCATTGTCCTCTTTCGAATTGTACATCAACCCCTGGAGGAAAACTACTTTAGAGATGCAAATGTACATTTTGGTCCGGAATCTTTCAGATAAGAACGCAACCTCGGGAGACTTTCGTGGACATAAGCGGATTGGGATTGGACACAGATTGACACCGAATTCCTTAGTTTACAATTCTCCTGATCTCCAAGTCCATGTTGTCGTATCAAATGATGGGTTTTACTTTGCATCATGTTTCAGGCTCAGCGTAGAATCCTTCTTGTACTCAAAATTCACAGCTCCATTTGAGCCTGAACTGTGGATAGCATTGATCATCTCTCTAGTTACTACAATCATATTCACAAATATTGTATTTGCTTTTGTCAAAAAATCAAGGGAATGCCCGAATTGGTTGAGTTGGGCAGGAATTCTATTGGAACAAGGTTTTGGATTCTCAAGTGTTGTTGGACGAATGCATTTCTTCAATATAATGCTCGGCATTTGGATTCTGATTGGAATTATATTCAGTAATGCTTACAAAGGCATTGTGACCTCAACAATATTCGCACCCTTGCAACCAAAGTATTTGGAGACATTTGAGGATATTGTGGATAACAATATTACAATTTACACAAATTTTGTCGATTCGTTTAGGTCTTTTGAATCTAATGTTAATTACTATAAGCGTGAGTTTAAAGAAATGCCTGCAATTATAAAGACTTCTATGGTTGAAAGCACGGAGTTAGGAGAAGTAATTAAATCAGAATCAAATCGAAGGAAAAACTCGTCACATCTTTTAAAGCAGATATACGACAGGATAGAGTTGGCATGGGAGTTCGGGGCTGACGAACAAATTCGTGCCACAATCGACTGCGGTCGGACAGCATTTGTTGCTCGTGACTCACAAATATTTGGCCGTTTTAGAGACCGAATTTCATTGTCAGATTTTAAAAAGTTTAGAAAAAGCCGTGAAGGATTTCTTAAAGAACAGACGGTTTGGGTTACTGGATTTTACATTAAAATTCCTGACGTGATTACCCTTGTCAAATCTCGTGTACATTCTGTTGTGCAGTCTGGATTATATCAGTTTTGGGAAACGATGCTCAAACGGCGTCCCGGTCGCCCTCTATTCTTAATTCCGTCAGATAGTAAGGTATTGGCTCCCTCGACCCCTAAGGCTTACGACATGACATCAAGCATAGCACACATTTTTGTAATTCCTTTGATTACTGTAAGTGTTTGTGTCGCTGTGTTTGCACTGGAGCTTCTCAAGAAACACTGGAAGAAATTGTTATTTTCAATGGCATCCGTTTGTGTGTTCATCAAGCATCTCTCTGTCTCAGATATTAAACAAGGAATCAAATATTATTTAACACGTGTTTGTCAGTATTTCTTGGGTATAAGAAACATGTTAGCAACTAATTAAAGTGTAATTATCTTATTAAAATTCGACTAAGATTTTTTTTTCATTTTTCGAAATAAAATCCAGACACTAATTGATATGTTAACGAGTAGGTACCTAATTCGTTTTATTTTCGAATATATTTTGAACCCTCGCAAAATTTTGTTAATTAAAACCATCATAGACTAACTCTAATTTTTGTGGACGGTTGAGCAGCCATTCTTTGATTCCTGGAAGTCCATGGACATTTTGGATTATAGCTTGAACTGCTGGATAATTCTGGAATTGAAAGTCAACTTTAAATCCTTCCTCGTAATGAGACAAAAAATATGCGATGTAAATGTCAGCTACTGTGACTTGATTTCCAACAGCCCATTTTGTTCCATTCCTTTGTAAAACTGTATTGAGTCTTTCTAAATGAATCGGTGTTTCGACCTCGACTAAATTCTTCTTTAATTCCGCCAATGTTTTTTCCTCTAGTTTTCGAAACATTGGGACCCAAACTGTCAATATTCAAATTATTAATCCGAGTTGAATAAAAAATTATACTGCTGAAATACAGTGGACTCTCTATATACGGAACTCGAAAAATGCACCAAAATGTGTTCACTAAAGAGAAAGTTTAATATACAGAAAGTGGAATAACAAAGAAGTGTATGCAAAGGGAGTTGTTGCGTTCCTCACATTCTGGTCGGTATAGAGAGGTGTACGATATAGGGGAGGTTGATATATAGAAATTCCACTGTACAAGGTTATTTTGATAAAATAAATTATCCTTACGACTTGTGTAGTCTCCAATGGCATCCATGATTTCATTGCATCTGAATTCTTCAAATTCATTTTCTCCATATAAATTGAATTTTCTAGCCAAAT
>JAQGCB010002964.1:0-10534 GCA_034698835.1 Protaphorura tricampata | reverse complement strand
AGAATTAATTATTAAACATTAATAAATATCAAGAAAGATGAAGAAAGTGTACCAAAATAAAATACGATTCTAAATGTAATATTCTAATTTACCATTTAGAGGAGGACTCCATTTGAATTGAATAGAGGAACGACTCCTAGAAATGGCCCTAGGACTTGGTGGAGCATCAGGTTCAGCCGGTAAGGTTGAAAAATTAGAAGTTGCTGAAGTATTTCCTTTCAGATCGTTCAACATACAACAATAGGTGACGGCGTAAACGGTTGCTGGTTTTAAATCTTTAACTTTGCAAGACAAAGCAGTTCCCAAGAAGATTGACTTGAAACGAGTTTCTCCACGACTCCTGTCACTAATAAGGACTTCATACCGAAACTCAGTGTCCGATATATCATACTCAGGGTACTTGTTTTCTCCAGTCTCAGTAAAACGTTCAGGTTGACTCCATTTGATGCAGGCACTTCGGCAAGTTACATCAGAAACCTTTTTACACAGGAAAAATAAAATATAAATTACAATTGTATGGCTATCCTCTTCTCCACTCTCAGAAAATAAGTATGTAATTACACAAGGAGGAATCAGAGAAGATAACATTTCAGTCTGAGTCAAAACTCGGGTTTCCTCTTCCTCATCTTGATCTTGAGTTCCAGTAGATGTAACGCTTCCAGTGCTCCCAACACTTCCGTCTTCCTCCAAACCTCCACCATTCGTTTTTGCTGCTCCATTTGGAATATTTCTTCGAACACCATTGTTGTTGTTGTTGTTATTGTTGTTGAATGATCCTTCTAGAAATTCAAAAATCAAAATTAGTTCCATCACGTACAATCTATCTCACATGCCGTATTATTTTTGAATCAGCGCTAGCCAACTAAACAGCATTCTCAGCATTGCATTCTTAAAATAATGAACCCACCCTTACGGTAATTTCCATTTTGATTGTAATGCCCTTGATAGGAGCGTGGCTCATTTTGTTGTTTTTGCTCAAATTTCTTGCGTAATTTAACGTATTGTCTTTGAGCTCTCTCATCCTTGTGAGCATGGGGTGGAACATGACTCATGTATGAACCTCCTCCCATTAGATTTGGAGGAGTTGTAGGTCCTGAAATTACAAAATAAACAAATAAATACATCATGCTCAAAATTTTGCAAATCTGTAAAACTCTTTTTTAAATAAAATTGTTTCACTCACCCTGAGTGGAGTAAGGAACCCCTTGCATTGGGCCAAATGGAGCACCAGGGTAGCCTGGACCAGGAGAGTAAAACTGTTGGGATTGAGACCCTGGACCCTAAAAAAAAAGCAACAAAAAAATAACTAATTAGTACATGACAAACCACATCTTTCCTGAAATTCATAAATATTTCAAGGGATTCGCCGCCACCATCCCGTGCCAAACGAACAAAAGATTGGGGTAGACAAATCGGTTAATTAATCAACAAAAACTAATTATTTGTACAAAAGAAAAATAATGGGTTCGCGAGTCATAAACAATTCATTTCATTTCATGTGCCTAGCATAAAATACACACTACACTACCAAAGAAAAGATGAGTCTCGTCTTAGGCGTCGTTGAGGATTCCAGGATTCCAGACAACTCATACACATTTCCACTACTTGGATCAATAACACTACTATCGCTCCCACATCCCTGATTTTCCTTCACAACTTTTTCATCCGAATCACAAACTGTTTCCGGTATTTCCGTATCCATATTGTATAATGTTCATACAAATTAAACTTAACGAAATTTATATAACAAGCGATGTATATTTCAAAAAACTTAGTCAAAAACTCAAAACTTTAAACAGTACAATAGTTCCAAAACTGTCAAAACTGCAATGTAAAACTTTCCACGCACAGCTGCCGCGATGTTACATTATAAATGCTGTCAATTGAAACTGATTGAGAATATTGTACGTGTATGTTTGTAGTCGGCACATCCAATATCAGCATATAGACTGTTTATGGTCTCGTATCTTTACGTCACTGCCAACTCAACACACATGTTGACAACCCGATAGAATATGAATACAGTCATTATTTCTATTCACACAACTGATAAGGAATATAAAGTTTATTAATGCTGTGCTGGCGCTAACCGACTCCTTGTCAATCAGATCAACTGTGGTGATCCCGAGTATACAGCACGAATTCAAAAGAATGTTTTATTTTAGACTTTAAAGAATCCTTTGCAGAATTCTCATTTAGACGTTTCTAGGAACGTCTTAAAAATTTGACAATTTTCAGACTTTTATTCTCTAATCTGTGAATTGTTATACTGCAAACGTTGAAAATATTTCTAGCCACTACAGTTGTGAGCGGTGATCGTTCTACTTTAACCGGGTAAAGATGACAAACGACTTTGCTCAATAATACCCGGTGTTAAAGAAACGAGAGGACTACACGGAGCAGGTGGTAATAAATAATTTGTAGCATCACAAACCACAAAACCCTAAATCGATTTTCGATAACACTCATCGACTTTCAATGCATTATTGATTCAATCACTTGAGCTATTGTGGAGTAAAAACTCAGGTGAACTTTTCAAAGTGGAGCGAGCAGAAAGCAGACCATGTTGCCTTGTGTGAGTTTGTCACTGATAATGTATCCCCAATTTAGAAAAGAAAGGTACAAAGCTAGTGACAGCTGCATAAATTAACTAGATGGCTGCATGGCAAGGATCAAAAATCCTTTTTCCTTTCACCAACAATGTGTACATGAATAAAGAATTCCCCAAAAAAATATTTCATGGTGCTCAGAATTACGTTGAAACAAACAATCCATTCAATTTCCGATAGGTGGTCATATGGCAAAGTAGATTGAAATCAATGTTATTGTTTTACTTCCAAATGCAAAGGAAGTGAGCGATGCTCTAATTTGGAAATAATCTGTCTCCAATGTCTCAACTCATTTTGTTCCAACACAGAGTGGTAGTAAATTCTCAACAAAATTTTTCATGACATCTTAGATTCGGGTCTTATGCCTAAGTTTTAACTAGTAAAAATTATTTTATTGAATTATTTTGCTGAGTTCAATGACTCCAACTTCAGAGAAAATTCAAAACAAAGAATCGACAACAAAACAAAAGGATTAAATATCCCAAATCCCTTCGACAGTTAGACTTACTTTTCGTACGAACAAATATCATGCAAACAACCGACCCATGGAAAATCGATTTTCAAAATACTGTATTAGAATGACATAACATAAATCTAGCAACAAAAGACACACTTTATTTTTCTGTCTGGTCTGGACTCTTTGGGTTTGGTGATTGCCGAATGTCTGAATCCTTTCCTTTCCCTGAGAAATTATCAAGGGAAAATGTGGTGCTACATGAGCAGAACAAGAAATGAGATTACTAAAATGGACCGAACAACAGTCTTGTACTAAATAACATCCTATTCGTCTCAAACTAACATCTTCATACGTACATTTCCTCCAACTCCAACCAAATCTAATGGACTGTCTAGTCTTAATTTCATTTGTCGACTGACAGGAAGGAAGCCCAGCAAGCAGTTTGCCAAGAGACCAAACACAACGCAATGTGTAAGGGGAAAAAAATAAGAAAACAAAAATGAGATTGACAAGTTTTTTTTTCAACACCATGCATTCCAGTACTTCATGCTAAATTCTTTCATTTCTTCAACTTCGTACATTAACGATTCAAATAACTAACTAATAAACTCAAAGGGGGAGCTTTTGGGTGGATACTAGCAAATAGTAATATTTTGAAATATTTTTTCTTTAAAAAACGAGGGTAGTATGTATCGTATCTCCCAATACAAAATATAAATTAAATACAGAGTCCACTTTGAGATAGTCGAAACGTCTACCCTAAAACTCCCCTCCTGATTTCCGCTATAATTAATATAACTAAAACAGTACTTGATTTCCATTCATTCCACATCATTCATTTTGGATATATCTATATTCTCATTCATAAAATTATATAACAGTTAACCCGTCAGTCAGTCAAAACAGAGTTTTAGTTCAGCGTAGAAATGTCAGAGTGATGTCATGTCATCTCGTCGTCACACACCAGACCAAGAGGCAAAACAGATACAGATTACAGATGGAAGGAACAAACTGAAGATGAACCAGATTTTGAAAAGTTCATTTCATGTTTACTTTCATACAACTTCATTTCCTAACCACAAACATCCAATTCGTCCAGACTGAGATGAAACCGTAGCCAACCTAAACAAAACACGCATGAAGATCTCTACTACCCATATGTCCATCTCAATTCAGATCATGGGCGCGCGCATGATGCCTTGCCTTAACCACATACTTTATTCATACAAGATATTGATCAACAGAGTAAAAAAATCAGAGTTGATACAATAGAGTGAAAGTTTTCCAGATTTCAGTCTAAAGACGTAACGGATTTCATAAAAGTAAACTTTTAAACCCAAAAGCTTTAAAAATTTGAGGTTGAAATGGTACGCGACTACCTTTCGTGTGTCGAACTGATGCAGTTATGTTTTAAAAGAAGAAAACGAATTTCTCTTCATTAGAAAAAAAAGCCAGGTTGAAAGATTGTAATCTTTCCATGTATTGTGCACTTAAAATTTCAATCAAAAAATGAGTGAATAATTGTAATTAAATAATTGAGTGTGAAAGAAAATGAAACAATTTGTGAGTAAACTTTCTCAACCCAGATTCCAACTTAGTATTTAGCTTTAGCTTCCAAGAAATGAAGACATTACTTTGTGCTTATAATAATGGACTGATTATTCGAGAGAAAAAAAAATGGGAGTAATTATCATTCGTAATAATTGTGAGTCCTCCTCTTCCTCTTCATCCGTCCGGTCCAATCAACCCCATCAAAACTTAATTCAACTTTAACCTCACTTCCCTAACGAGGTAGTTCCTGGACTATACTCATTTTATGATTTTCCTAGTTCACATTATCATAACTATGAAAATATTTTACAACCTTTAAAAATTAATTCACTACACACGTTAGTTTCCAATTCAATTTCCTTGGTTTTTAAAAATTTAAAGACTCATCGCATCTCCCTACGTTCATTTAATACCATCAGCCTGGCCTAAATTATGAATGGATCCAAAAAAAACAATTCATGAATGAGCGCAGGATAAATTTCCGTATATTCATCCGAGTACGTACGTACACAACGACAACATAACAGGTGCAATCCTGTGAACAATCCCATTAGTATTTTTTTGTTTATTATTCGAATATGGTTAAAGCCCTAGAGGAAATTTACTGTACGTACGTACGTTCAAAATGCGTCGTAGTAAACTAACTACTCTTACCAGCTGTATGTATACAGTATAACGAACGTATAACTGAACAATTCAACCGAGCCACAAAAATACTACTTATTTCCGGTTTCTCTCATCTCTATACAGACTCAGAGACACTACGACTACGAAACTACGAATCCTCTCTTCAATAAAAAACAATTGTTAAATTCAAACCACAACTGAGATTTAACTATACCATAGCTGTATCCGTATCCGTATACGCAAACGATGAATGTGAATTGTGGATTGTGTGCGAATGCCTTTAAAAAACGAACGTATCGCGTATGATATGTAAATGTAGAATATTTATCAACACCTCCACCACCTTAGTCCCTCCACTCGCGTTCAAAAGGTCAAAAACACCACAAAAATCACATTTCCATGGTCTAACATTATCAACATACATAAAACAGGTGGGGAGTAAATTCGCGTGACCACAACAACAAAAAAACCGACGGGAGGCATTCACATTTTTGCATTCAGTCCTACTACAATTTAGGGTTTGTTTCATTAAATAAATTTTATTCGTCTGTTTGTCCTCATCCTCAGTAAAGGAATGGCAATCGACCGTTTAGTAAAAATGTCATGCTTCGTGTCCTCCTTTTCCGATCCATGAACAACCATTATTGTACAGGGCGGGTCACAATCAACAATTTCACCAGCAAGAATGCAAAAAGAAACAGAAATGGCCATGTTCCAATATCGGATATGCGAATTTAGCATAAAAAGTTGAAGTTTTTTAAAAATGTAGGAGGAAAGCAGTTCGAATTTTGTGTGCTTGGATTCTTCCTAGGTCGAACTAATTCAAAATTTGGGTACATTTAGGCCACCCTGTACATGTACAATTAAGAATGGAAAAAACATTAAAGTGTTCGTATCTTTGTAGCCAATCCTCGATCTTCTTCATTAATAATCTTTCAGGACACAAGAGAAGAGCAGAGGGACAAGCAAAAAGACAATTAACCCTTTCACCATAATTATTATCTGCGCACTATCTCCCTTTTTCCTTCTTCCATTCCATCCATTCCTCCCTCTACTCTTCAAGTTCCATTCTCATTCTGTCTCAATTAATTACTTCGTGCAAATTGCCTTGTAAATCTACACAGTTACAATCTTCTTGCCTTTGGGAATTCCCTTCATGTCCACACCTTAAACTCTCTAACCTATATATTCACTAACATAGTTCATCTGATTGCCAGCCCATACAGACGACCGACTAATTTAACTCTATCATTATGACTTTACAAGAGAAAGGCAGACGAGGACTCAAATTCATGAACTCAAATATCCTTTAACGTATTTTACTGCATGCTTTGACGGAATCATATTTCGTCTGGGTCTCATTTTCAAGTATCTACAATTTCCATCGGTTTGTAATTATGTAATTCTACCTCTGTCATCCCATCCCCGATTTACTATCAAAAGTACGGACGGTTTAAAACTTTATCTCTACTGGTGAAACTGTAGCATAAAATACTGACATCCTTTCGGTTAATAATTCATAATTTCTCCATATTGAAGGAAGTCCAGAGGATAAATGTAATTATTGGACTCAAAAGTTCCGATTTAGAGAAGAAGCATTAGTTCATATTTGCAAAAATTTGCAACGACTACGTTTGAAGAACTAACTAAAATGTAGACAGAGTACTTGAATCCAGCCATTTAATGTGTAAAGCAAAATACTTAAATGTAAAACGCCCACCAACACGACATGACATGCAATTTATGAAGTCCTATCCTATTTAAGAAGAGAATTTTGTACATCAGAATGATAAAAAGATATGGTAAGTCTAGACAGGACAGTCCACACGAAGTTCAATTCAATCCTCATTTTCCAACGCGTTTGCTGCTTTCTCTTGCGCGTTCAAACTTTACTTGTTTCAACCCAAAATTTACACGCACGCGGTGTGGTATTAAGTGTCCTCAAAGTTCTAGCTGCGTACTTCAAAAAATTAATTCATACATTAAACATGAGGATGAAATGATGAACTTGAGTGAGTTCCGTATAATAAACAAAAATAAAGCCCAAATGTGATGATGATCTTTAAACTCAAGTCTTGTTCTACGTTGTGTTTGCATTTGCGGTTGCATCTAGTTGAAATTCAACTTAACATGATCCTTCCTTAATTTCAAAGACAGAGAGGGTCAATAAACCCACATTTACCTTGAAACTAATGGCTTACAGATGTATGTAATGTATGAGGAAAACTTACTACTACTAAACCTGCTTTTGCCTGCCTAACCTCAACTCAACTACGTAACCGATATCTGCATACATTTAACTCTCAAATGTATTTTTTTATGCACACCTGTACCTAGTTTTGCAAGTGTTCCCATGTATGTATGAAAAGATGTGTGATCAAGTTTAACTGGTCAACTCGTCCAGTCGTCCAACTTACACTCATTTCTAAGTAAACATTCACACACAAAAAAAAAAATTGCATTCTGCAATGAAACCTGTCCTGGGCGACCACTTTCGGAGCAAAATTTACAAAGTCTTTCAATTAAAAATCAACAAGAATCCTTTCATAAGTCAAAGTTATAATAATTGCAGGCTGCGGTTGTACTTGTACTCGATTTTCAAATCACACCCACAGAAATACCCAGTAAAAAACTTTACCATTTACTAACCCTAACTCGAGAGAACTCATTCATTACTCTAAACTCAATTAATTCAAATTTTTATTTTCTTGTGACTCACTCGGTAGAAAAAGAGTTAACGAACTAATTTATTCTTGGTTCATTTTAATTGCCTAAACCAAGTCTAGCATAACATGACTTGACCTTAAATGACCAACCAGTACCGAGTACCGTTACAGTTATGTTTAAATATAATCTTTCCATTGAACTCAAATGCCAATATGATCGTTTGCATAAAATTAAGTCCCGCAAGTTTTCAACCATAACCAAACCAAGGAATAGTAATGGCAATAAGGCAAACCATTACCATTAACGATACCACACACCGTACATGCATACATAACCACATAAAAAACCCTTTGGGACATAAAAATTAGTAACTGTAAGAAGTAGTCGATAAGTGGTAATTTTTTTGGTACTTACATAAGCAGGAATGGGCATGAGTGGAGGCTGCTGCGAAACAATGACGTGGCGAAGTGTTCCACTCTCATCAACCATTTGAATTACACCTGTAATTTGAATCAATAAGAGTAATATGAATAAATGAGGAACAAAAAAAAAATACAATCAGGTTAAGTTGAATCTGTTTAGTGCAACTGATCGTCAGTTTGCTTAGTTTCAACTAATGTTTCGCAATTTATATTTGTTTTCGCAGAACCCGGAATTATCGCCTTTAAAAGAATAAAAATAATACTTACCATGACCTGGAGGAACTTGCATTGGTAGAGGAATTGGCGGGTTGGAATTTGTTGAAACCAATGGAACTGTCATTGGACCTGGAATTAGAACAAATAAAAATAGTCATTAAATGACGAGTCAAAAAAATATCCATAACAGTACATGAGATTTTAACTTGTCTCGTGATTATCGTGAGCGCGAGCAAGCGAGCATTGGGCAACTCTTCAAATTCGCAATAATTGCCAATTGATATCTTGGCCCAGACCACCATTATCCATTGTTGTGAGAAAACACGTGTATAACATATACAATCTAATGTCGGGACGGAACATATCATATGTACCCGATCTGACATAGTTACATTCTTACAAGCTAAATCATCAGAAGTTTACAAGCTCGGGTACTCAAGACAATGGTAACCCAAGTAAGCATATGCCAGCGGGGTCAAAATAATGACCTCTTCTCTGCACGATGGACTGAACTCCCACGAAATACGAGTACTCCATTCGACGAATCAAATATTTGAAAGTGCACGTTTTTTTTTCTTCTCTTCTTATTTATGAACGAAACAGTTTTCCTTCGTTCTTTGTAACAATGCAAAAATCCAACGGTTGGTTGTGTTGTGTTGTGCTGATGTGATGGATTGATCTTTTAAAGTTAGTTAAAGTTAGTTTCAGGTAGGCAGGCAAACGCTTTCAAAAAATTCTCCTTTGTATGAATGAATGATAGACAATAAAAGCCCATTTCATTCTATACTTCTTTCTGAGGTTCCTTGAAGTCTAGTGTAGACTGTAGACTTCTGAACACAATTTCAAAGCAACTCGAATTAAACTCTCTCTGTGTGCATCAAATTACCAGTGTATTCTTCTTCAACACCAAAAGAAAAAAAAACCCATTCAAATCTAACATAGACGCAGACGGAAGACACAGTTACAAATTCTCTCATCACGTTAGCCCATTAAACATTCTGACGCACGATGCAAATGCAAACCATGTACTTGACAGAATATAATTTAACCGAGAAAATATTGAGACAATTTTTCTCACTTTGCAAAAAGTGTAACAAAATAAAAAAAGAGTCACACACAAAAAATTGCAAATAAAATTAAAATCATCTCAAACCCCTCAGAAGTCACAACCTGCAAGTTTCATTTCCATTGAAATAATATGCTTCTGAAATGAAAAGAGCATAAAAATGTAGGTACACAATTCTTAGAATGATACATTCAACATTCGTTGTAATGAGAATGTAGAGAAAGTCTCAGTAACGAAATCCAGTGTGAGCTTCCTTAGTAGTGATACAACAGTTATATCAAACAGCAAAGTAGTAAAATCAGGATTCAATTACATATTTTATAGTTAATGATTATAAATGAAATCAAATATTTTCTAACAAGCATAACTGTGCCATTTTAGTACAACTTGTTTCACAAAATCGATAATCAAATAACCTTGATTTTCTAAAATAGCTTCAACCGTCTTTCTGAATGAGAATGTTGATTTGACGCCTTTCATTTCATTCCATGTGACGTAGTTTTGCTGGACAAGCTAATCCAAATTGGGAAAATAAAGTGTGGGAGTGAAGACAGAAATCTAGATTGTAAAACATGTTGACAATCTTCCTGGCCTAGACATTGACGGCAATCGTGAGAATCCAGGAATACAGTGACGACACCGTGAGCTAAGTTATTTGCTTCCATGGTCAGACGATAATAAAAAAAAGATATTTATATTTATACTCTCATGTCAAGATCATGACTTTGTCTTCTTGTTGTCAAATCGTTAACTAACTTGAGACAGACGTGTCAACTTGCCATGTCTGAATTAACAAGTTGACGACATACATCCATTCATTCATGTTATGTAGCTCCCGATTTTCTAACAATGGAACATTGCGAACTGTAAGTTTCAGAAAAATTTGAAACTTGGTGGAAAGGTCAATTAAAATATGCAG
>JAQGCB010002963.1:0-10534 GCA_034698835.1 Protaphorura tricampata | reverse complement strand
CTCAGTAACTTGTTCAGTTTCATCTCATTCTCACGTAATTCTCTTCTTTCTTCTTACCTGGTCATAGATTTAAAGGCTAACTACTCAACGACTCAGGCAAAAAAAAGAAGAAGAATTAATTAGAAGACTTGACACACAGGATTCAGAGGGTAAACTGGAACTTGAGTTCCACTTACATTCTCTATCAAAAATTTGAAATGAAAAAGCTCCCGCCAGGTCAATTTAATAAATTAAACTTTTTATGCTATTTTTTTAAAATGATTTTTTATTAATTCAAATGAAATTCTTTTGTTATTGCTAGGCCCGATTCCATGACCTCTGATTGGTAATTTAGTTGAATTGGCCAGGTTAAGAAACTCCCTGCTCCTGCCCTCTATGAACTCTCCTAGAAGTACGGGGATATCTGCAGTCTTGTAATCGGGGCCGTCCCATCGGGTTAGTCTTCCACGAGTCACGTGATAACAAGTGATTACTTTTAATTAAATTACATTGCAGTGATTGTCTGTGGAAACGAAATGATTCGTAGTATTTTGAGGACTGAAGAGTTCGACAATCGAATTGATGAGGATTGGGTCTTGGACCGAACGTATGGTAAAAAACAAAGTAGGTCAAAGTTGAAATGTCAAAACTTTCATTCCTCTGTGATCTGATCTGGGCATAATATTCTCGGAAGGGTTATTCTGGAGAGACAACCGACGACTCATGACTCGAATCCTTAGAGACTTTGGTTTTGGAAAGAAACAAACGATGGAGTTGTTGATTCAAGATGAATATGAAGAATTTGTCAAATTCTTTTCAAATTCTTCACAACTTCATTCTCAGCCACTTTTTTCCAAAGTTAGTAACCTTTTACATATAAACTTTGGTGACCTCTGGACGCCGGAAGGGCCATCACAGCAAACTGAAACTTGGTACACGGACTCCCCTTGATCTCACGGTTCGAAGGACACCGCACTTGACCTAGGTCATAAGGAGAACCTACCTTGACCTTTGTTTGACCTTAGTTTTGACTAAAATAACATGTTGTTCAATGCGAAATGTGATTGAATTGTAAGTTAACCAATGTATGTTCTGCACATTGGATCTGTCTCCATTCAAATCTGACACAAGATCACGGCAATAAATTTAGCTTATAATCACCGACTCATCATTTCCTAGGAAAATATATAACTGTTTACCACATAAATGACATCAAAACTAATCGCATATTTCCTCAGAATTAATACCAAAAACCACATTCAAACTTCTGTTGGAGTTGTAAGTACTTGCGCAGCTGTCTGCGGTTATTTTTGGCATACATGAATGATTTCCAAACTAGTATAAATAGTGCAACAGAATGAAGTTTTTAATTCAACCAGGACAAGGCGAACATAGTACAACAAGAATCATCTACAAAGTGCGATATCAAGTAAAACAAAATAAACATAATATAAAATTATTGGAGCCAAACTCCACTAAATGAATTTTTATACATAGGTACAACCATGAAGTTTCTAGCCACACTTATATTTTGCACAATTGCAATTTTGGGAATTTGTACATCCTGGACATTTGGTGGAACTCAAACCCAAAGAAATTCATTTCTGCAAGGGATGCGTGCTACTGACTGCTACAGCACGGCCGGAGGGTGCAATGATGGAGGATGTTGGAGAAATAGTGGTGGGAAAAGGGTTTGTACAAGAGTCGGGCTAAGTCCAAGTGGTATTCCTAGATGCGGCTGTAGTGCTATGGCCATTTAATATGACAAACGTAATATATTTGTAAGAACATTAGAATGCAAATATGATTATACGTTTGTCTTTAATTATCTCATGTCCACAGTGAGTGCATAATAATTATTATCAATAAAGAACTATATTTCGGCAAAATTCCTCCGAATTTCCTGGGGAAACTATGATAAAATTTCTAGTGCTAAACTTTTTGGATATCATTTGAAGAAGCAATCTAATGTAAGTGAATCGAAGGAGAGCGATTTCATTGTTCGTCGTAATGCAATCCCTAATCCACATAATGTGAGTCTGAAAAAAAAAATCTAAACTACATTCATATTATCCACAACTTTAAAAGCCCTCGTTCACTTGTAGCAGAGTGCACCTTGACAACGGGTTATTCCGCCAATTAAGTAGGCCATTTGTTCATATCAGCAACCGATATATATTTTCTTTTCTAGAATATGCCTAATACATTAATCAAGTGTGACTGGGGCATAAATTTGCCGCACAAATTTGTTGATCTGTCAATTTGACATCTTACGCAAGGCACAAATGAAATTATCTAAAATATACTCAAAATCTTTAGATTGTTGCTAATAGCTCGATCCCTGCAGTACTTTTCAGGAAACCTCAAGCGTTATGCTGAAACTGCCAATTGTGAATGTCCATATTCCGTAGATCAATTCAAATTATCCAGATTCATTCGCTAATTGAAATTGTTTTTCGTTCAAACATATATCAGTTCTTCGTTGTTCATACCATTGTAGATTTGATAATTTGGAAAAATTAATCAGACTTCTGATTGGTCTTTGTTATGATCCAGCAACTGGTGGTAACCATAGCACGGAGTGATCACCGGAAGATACCAATACCAAAATACAATATTCATCCACACTCGCCTCCTTTTTGAATTTTACATTGATCACTTTATCATAATAACCGCTGATAACGCATTCATCCACACCCACTGGTAGTCAAATGTTGAGTACGATAGTCCACATACAAACGCATAGACCGATTGTCCTGTATAGAATCGGTGAGTTCGCCCAGGAATTCCAGACTGTGCATCTGGTCTCATGCCCGTATCTTGCATTGGAACTTGGTCTGTAAATTCATATGAATCAAAAGTTTTTGTTAATCTTCCGGATGGATTATAGTGTCCAAAAAGTACATCTGCCTGCCTGTCCAGTACAACCACCGAACACAATTGCAGCAACACGTGGATCACTCTTGTATTCAGTCAAATCAACTCCACCACTTGGATCAAAACAAGTACCACTGGCTTTAGGGCAACATGAAACATCAAAAATTGTTTCCGATTCATCATTTGGATGACCCGAGTCACCAAAAAAAATGGACAGGTTACTGATCGCTCTTGACACTTCCGTAGTGTACCTTATATAGTTATATTCGATATATAGTTTTTAAATGTTAATGTATTTTCACTATATTTAAGCACAATAATCGGGCACAGGAGGATATTGACAACAATTTTGCGCCTTCCTTCTAAATAAATGCTCCCAGGATTGTTCGACAGTAGACTTTCGCCATTCTTTTGCAATATTAATATTAATCAGCTGCTTTGAATAGAATGATTTCAACTTTATACATTCAAGTAATTCTGGAAAAACTATCTCATTGTGCCGTAATAAAACTGTTGAGCGCAAAATACCTGACGAACCGGACCAGAGAAAGCTGAGTGTGTCCGTAAATGGACGAAAGTCCGAGGTCATGGGTGCCCCGATGGGATTACATGATCGTTTTTTTATCTTGCGAACTAGCAGCCAAGTTGGAATATGTAGTACATTATGTTGTTCAAAACTACTTTTATCTGATGACAATTATTCTACAAAATTTTGTTCACAAAGTGATCAATCTTATAACTCTGATGAAACTCAAGTCCATGTAGACCTAGAGTTTTCATTATATTTTTATTTTCTCGGTACGAATGTATTTATATTAAGGTCCGTTTAATAAAGTTTCTTCCTTCCATTCTTTGGATGTAGATATATTATTATGTCACTAGTTGAACTGATTGCGTCATTGATACTTACTCCGAAAATGACTGCACGTGGAACAGCCAATCTTTTTTGACCGTTGCTAACGCGATTGATAAACACTATTGAGAAAACCTATTTCCGATCATAAATTACTTTCAAAAAGTTTTCTGGGCTAGCATTACTTATTTTATCCGTTTGAATCGCAATCCCGAGGTTCCGACGGATTCGTATCGGAACATATTTTTCAGAGTCAAATAGAATACAAATATCAACACACTTTTCCATTGTTTCATAAGTTCGCATTTTAATTGCAATCTCTGAATTTCATCAACCTTAGCTAGATAAACAGTTTTGTCACATTTTAAGATCTCATTCTCAATGTTTTCGTTACAAAATAGCCCATTGTATTCCACGTATTATGCAAAACGAGACGGATGTGCAACCAAGTTTGGCTAAATATGATATTTAAAATTAAAAGTGTGTACTTCATTATGACCCCATGGAACTCGAGCGAAAATAAAATAGTGCAACATACAATGAGAACAATATAAACAACAAAAGTTCCGACAAATGAATCGCTCGTGATTAAATTACTCTCGTCCCTGACTCCTTCCACAGTTGATATATTTCTGGTTGTATTCCTGAGTTGCTCTGACTTAATTAAATTAGACCAATATGTTGGAATTCCAGCTGCTTGCAAATCTATGACTACCTAACATTATTTCTCGTTTAATTTCATGGCACCTATTTTCTCTACGGATAGACATGCACGGAATTTATTGTCCACAGCATTCGTGATCATAGACTATAAACATTCAGACTCTCTCACTTCTTTAATTCTCCCTTTTACTTATCCCCCTATACTTTCGACGGAAACTGTGCAGTAGAATTGAACTCTAACTTATAAAGTCCTTCAAAATAATGATGTCAAAGTCATTCGTCTTTGTTACTTTAACTGCCAACTACACACTCAAAATTAAATGGACACCCCAAATAAATTAGACGCGATGGACGTGAAGTACTTAATTAAAGTGAATGCTAAAGTGTTCAGTTTAGTCCACCACGTTGGGCTGAGTCCATTGAAATGGAATTCTGTGACAGAGAAAGTCTACGAAGTCCTTCAAAACGCTACAAGATCTTGTGGCTCACACTTGTCTCAATGTTCACCGTTTTTCAAGCAGTGATAATTTTGAATTTTGCTGTCAAAAAATCGTACCACACATTTGACCTTACTAACAAAATTGATATAATGCAACTATTAATGGCTTTCGTGTACATGCTCACGACCGCTTTTCATTGGTTCACGGTGTTCTGGAAAGATGAACTCATTCAGCTTACAAATAGACTACACTTGTATTTGAAGACATTCTCAGGTAGATCTTTGTTGGTTTCTCTCTACAGCAGAAAGTCCATTGTCATTTTCATAAACTGTTATATTTGTCATAATTTAGACAACACCTTGGTCCATCCGCCGAAGAGAAACTTTGCTGCCATGGTCATGGAGTCACAGGTCATGAATTTGGTGGGTCTATGTTTTGTGGCTCCCCTCATATACACCGTGGACTGTAGAACGCATTTCCTTATTGAACTCTTCCCATTGTGCGAACCGAGTAATATGTTACCATCTTCTCCTGCTTGGGTCATCACCATGTCACTCATTCAATTCGTCATGACAATTTACGGCGTATCATCGATTCTGATTGTTACAGCTCTTGGAAATGCAATTAATGTTTTTGGGTTACAAATCTTGAAGGAGATAATGTAAGAATTAGTACGGAGAATTCACTGTCACTGACACATTGTAAATTAATTTGCTATTAATTCAGTATTTGTCAACTTTTAGGAAAATTAAAGATTTGGCATACTACAATGAGCAACGCATCAAGAAGTACAAGTGGTGGGCCAAAAACTACAAATGTTGGCTATTATTTCTACAATTCAGCAATTGCAGTTTGTCTCGGTTGATACCGTATGTATATGGTTTCTATATGTCTGTCCAAATCATACTTTTGTACAGCCTTATTGCGGCGGAGGAAAGTTTAGAGAATAAGGTTGCAAATGTAATATTTCAACTGGTGGTTCTCTTCTGTTATTTCGTCACACCATACTCCGCCTCTTTATTTGCTGAAAAAGCAAAGGAAATTATTGAGTCAGAGAAACGGAATTGTAAATCCAAGTATCGGATGAAAATCTACAAATCTCTTCTACCCATTAGAACTGCCATTGGTGATTTTGGCTTTATAAAGAAGTTGACCCTCGTCCAAATGCTCGAGACAGAGGTTACAAATACAATCAATCTCCTTATAATGGAACAGACACCTGCACAGCAGTAAACTAGTCTCGGGTCGAACTTGCCTCTCGAATTTTTGTACTAACTTATCAGTCTTGGAACTTCAATTTCAAAAAGTATTGCACGGCAACATTTGATGAAGCATGAAACACACATGAGCAATAGCATGGAACGTGTTGTATGGAATTTGTCGTTGTGATACAACACATTAGAGAGAAGTCGCAATTTTTATAAAAATATTTACCACATTCTCTTAAGCAATATTAGCTCTAGCATTTCTCAAACATTTCAGACCAATTTTGATGCTGGGCTTATGAGCACGACTAAATCGCTGAATAAATAAAATCAGTTTTGGGAACTTGCGCACACATTAATATAAATAGTCGATAGGTCAATGGGGATTGATGCCGCTCTCTGTGTGTATTTTAAAAGTCAGCCTCTCTCCATGGAATATTCCCTGGCCTCTCTCGATATTAAAATTTCAGAGAATATACATAGAATGGAGTGCCATTCTCGTAAATTAATTAAGTTTCAATCAACTCAATATTATTTCCGAGCCAAGTTGGTTTTAAGGTAATCCGTTAAACTTATTGAACTTTTTATGTTGTAAAAAATTAAAAGACCCGGGTCTGTATTTGAATTTCCTGGAACATCATAATGAAGATGATGTCTTCACTTCAACCGTGTATTCATTAATTGTCGATTTATGAAATAAATTCAAATCTCAATCTCATGGTGATGATGATAACATTATTTTCATCGAATGGGCCTAACAGTTTAGCCCTTTTGGAAGTTTTATGGTTCAGAAATTCGTTCTCTTTGTTGTGGTTTCTTCTGAAAAAATGTGTATATGAGCGTAAGGCTTCTAAAACCAAAAGCCGATTAAATTTAAATAAATGCCTACCTAAGCATTGGCGTTTTATATGTAGAACATAAGAGGAGAAGGCTCGCATGTATATAATCAATTCCTTACAAGAATTACGTACTGCCTGTTACAGTGAATATTTATTTTAAAGTTCCGTGACTAAATTCCATATCCGTACTCGTAGGTAATAATTGTGGGCTAAAACTTTACTTACTTAGAGCTATTAAATCCTTCAACATATTCATGTCCTCAACCTTAATGCTTCTCCAAGTCTTTAAAATATTAACATTATTTGTCTCCTTAATTCGCTCTGTTTTCTCTACGGACACAAAATTTATTATCCGAGTGATGCGTGCTCATAGACTATCGACATTCGGAATCACGAATTTGATGTAATAAAAACGTCCGCAAAACCTGATGACAATTTTATATTGATAAATACTTAATTTTAATTTCCTTTGAAAAATTTGTGTGTAGGCATGTAAGGTTTCCAGAGTCAAAGCACAATTAAATAAAACAATAAAAACAATTTCTCAAATATTTTATAGCACAAGAGGACAAAGCCTGCATGCTCAGTCAGGTAATTCTTTTAAAAATTAACGTGTTTACGGAGGCATTGAATACTAAAGTTCTTGTCCATGTAGCCATACCCGTGAGCGTGACTACTCAATACATCACTTCCTGTTAAAATTGTTGAATTAAATGTTAAATAAAAGCTATTGAATTCCTCAACATAACTCTGCCCAAGTTCTGCAAATGTTTAAAATGGTAACATTATTTCTATCTTAGTTCTCACGGAACTATTTTCTCCATGTACTGATCAACATGCACAGAATTTATTCTCCACAACCTACGTGATTATAGACTAGACATTCAGACAGTCTCAACCTTATTTAATTATCCCTTTTATTTGTATAATTTCGACGGTTATTGAGAGCTATTAATTCCTTCAGCATATTCATGAACTCTATATTATTTAAATGTTTTCAAATATTAACATTTACTTGCTTCCTGAATTCTTATGGACCTATTTTCTCTCCGGACACAAAATTTATAGTCCAAGTGATGCGTGCTCAATGACTATCCACATTCAGAGTCACTAACTTATTCTTATTTTACGTATCACTTTAATTTATAATATATATTATTTCTCCGGAAATTCCGCAGTACAATTTTATTTCAACTTATAAAGTTCTCCAAAAACATAATGTCAATGCCAGTCGTCCACCTTAACTCCATCGACATATTCAAATGTATGTGAGGAAAATCTATGGACTGAAATTAGATGGACAGCCCGAGTAAATTAGACGCGATGGACGTCAAGTCCTTAATTAAAGTGAATGCTAAAGTGTTCAATTTGATTCATTACCTTGGGCTGAGTCCATTGAAATGGAATCCTGTGACAGAGAAAGTTTACGAAGTACGATCAAAATGGTACAAGGTCTTATGGCACACTCTTCTGTCAGTTTTCACTACTTTGGAAGCGGTGACCGTTTTGAATTTCATTGTCAAAAAAACTTATTACACACCATTTGACATAACTCAAGTCACAGATGGAATGCATCTGATTATGACCTTTGTGTACATGATCACGAGCATTTTTCATTTGTACACAGTGTTCTGGAAAGTGGAAATAGTCGAGCTAATGAACGGACTACACTTGTATTTCAAGACATTCTCAGGTTGGTTTTTCTCTACAATAATCCTAAAGCAAAAGCTACTCGAATACAAATTGTTTGTTACATTAAACAGTGCATGAATTAATTGACAATGGCCGTTATATCTTTAGACACCACTTTTATCTACCCACCGAAGAGAAACTTTACAGCAATGTTCTTGGCGTCGCAAGTCAGCAATTTAGTGGGATTATGTTTCGGAACGCCACTCATGTACATCGCGGACTGTAAAATGCATTTTCTTGTGGAACTCATTCCAGTATGCAAACCGAATAGTATGAAACACTATTCTGTTCCTTGGGTCATCACCATGTCACTCGTTCAATTCGTCATGACCATTTACATAGCGTCGTCAATTGTAATTGTGACAGCTCTTGGATGTGGACTTGTCGTTTTTGGGCTACAAATCTTGAAAGAAATAATGTAAAATTTAAATACTTAGAATACTGAGAATTCAATGTCACTGACAGATTGTAAACAAATTAGCTTTTAATTTGGTTTCTGTTAATTCTTAGGAAAATTAAAGATTTGCCGTACTATGAAGAGCGTCCCATCATGAAGTACAGGTGGTGGTTCAAAAACTACAAATGTTGGCTATTATTGACACAATTCACCAATAACAATCTGTGTCGCTTGCTGCCGTACATGTACGCATTTTATATGTCCGTCCAAACAGTCCTCTTGTACGCTTTCATTATGACAGACGAAAGTTTAGAGAATAAGGTCTCGAATGTAATATTTCAATTGGTGGTTCTCTTCTGTTACTTTATCACACCGTTCTCCGCCTCTTTATTTGTTGGAAAAGCAAAGGAAATTCTTGAGTCAGAAAAACGGAATTGTAAATCCAACTATCGGTTGAAAATCTACAAATCTCTTCTCCCCATGAGATCAGCCATTGGTGATTTTGGATATATCGATAAGTTGACCCTTGTCTTAATGCTTGAGAACGTGGTTTCAAATACAATCAATCTCATTATAATGACAGAAATATCTACAGAACTATAAACTAAGGTCGAACCTGCGTTTCGAATTTCTGTACTCACTTATCAATCTTGGCACTCTAATTTTAGAAATAAGTATTACGTGGCAATATTTGATGAAGCATGAAACACGCCTAGCAAAAAAAGGTCATAAGTTGCAATTTTTTATAATTTATTTTACCACATCCGCTTACGCCCGTTAGCGTCCAAACCAAAGTAGTAATGAAAGCGAATAAAGGCTTTGAGGATGTACTCGAGTTTATTTGACTTGAGTCTACAAAGTTAGGCGGCGATGTAGCATAAATTCTAAAATGTAGTTAAAAATTTATAAAATTCTGTAATCTACTAAATAAAGCTCGCTTTGCGGAGTGTATGGGAGAAATTGGAGTCCGACCGATTTGGTAAGGCAATTGTTCCGTTGGGTCATAAAATATATTCACCGTCTTCGTTTGTGCCGTCCAACTATCATTCAATTCGAATTATTAATTTGGGAATTTCCGCACACATTAATACGAATATTTGATATTTCGACGGGGATAGATACTGCATGGTGCTTGTGTGCACAGTGTTTTAAGAGTCAGCCTCTCTCGACATTAATGTTTATTACAAAGTATGCATTAACTGCCATTCTCGCAAATTAATTATGTTTCCATCAACTCTGTATTATTTTCTAGCGAAGTTGGTTTTAAGATAATATGTTAAACTCATTATTGAACATTCTATGTTGTTAAAATTTTCTTAAAAAATCAGTCCCGTTAAGTTATATATTATGGCTAAGAAATTCGTTCTCTTTATTGAGGTTTCTTCTGGCAAAATGTGTATATGTATGTATGAGTGTAAGGTTACCAAAGCCAAAACCAAATTAAATATAAATAAATGCCTACCTAAAAGTATTAGCATTCTATAAAACAGAAGAAGAAAAGGCTTGCGTGATCAATTTTTTTAATAATTACTTACTGGCGGCTACAGTAAATATTTATTTCAAAGTTCCGTGACTAAAGTCCATGTCCA
>JAQGCB010002962.1:0-10535 GCA_034698835.1 Protaphorura tricampata | reverse complement strand
GAAAAACCAGTGGAGAAAAACCTCTTTAAAGCAACCCGGGGGAGAGGAGGTCCGAGGAATTGAACCCCAGCACAGCGGGAACGATCTGTACACCTGTACCACTACGTCATATGCATATTATAAAGAATAAAGTTTCAGTGTGGGTTACCTGACAGACAAATCCCCGACTAGTGTATCTGTGATGTTAAAGGTATAGTCTCCATCTGGAAGTGTAATTGGGTCCGGAAGTTGTGGAATGACTGGAGCCCTGTGTCCGTTATGACGGGTTTTGACGTTTTCAAGCGCCAATGGTACAAATTTTCGTGTCAGGTCTTGCAAAATCTCCAAAGTCACCTCTGAATCAAGTGCATATGGAGTAAGGGCTGTAAATTCACAAAATTTGATTTTGAAAAATGACAAATTCCCTTTATATTATTTTTAGAAAGCGAGAAAATACTAATCATAGTTAATTCTTACCACGGAAAACATCCTCCAATTTATTTCTAGCGAGACATACGTCGCCAAAAATAACGAGAACAAAAGTTATTAAAATGAACTTCATTTCTAATTTCTTAATTTACAGTGAAATATTGAGAAATTAAAAGAATGTTGTCCGCTAGCATTAATTGACACACTCTGAAATAATAATCTGGACTGGAAACCCTTGTGGACTATGTCCTTATTTTTACAACATCATGGGAATTTTAGAACCAGGACGATTGTGACACAAGATAAAATTGTCACCAATTGTGTTTTTCACTGAATTATCTTGTCAAGCACAGAAGCTAACGTCGTTGACAAGATAATTCAGTGAATGTCAACAAGTGAGGAATTAAATTGTGTTAATATTCTCTCATTCACATTCTCCTATGTTTTGCGAGTGACACAATGGATTTTTTATTTATTTATAATCTCCAGTAATCTTTCAAGTATCATTTTTGAATAACTCTGCTCTGGTTTTGTCCATCGAAGTCCAAATCCAGATTTGTCACCGCAGAGTTCAATTCAATCAATTGTCTAATTTGACGCGTGTCAAATTCCATCATTGTGTAATTATCAATAGCACAAGGTTTAGTATAAGCTGCATACAGGGTGAACCGTAACTATTATGTTGAAAAACATTCAGTTTATTTCGAATTACAATGTATTTATTCAAAAAAATATTTTCCCACGATTGTTATTTACCAATTTGCTTGCCACCGTTGACCAACAAGGCTAAGCTAGTGGTTCACAGATCTACTGTAGAATTCATATTTAATTTGTGTACAGAAAATAGAGAATCATGAACTCAACTACATACATAATGTAGATAAAAAAATAATACATCAGTTGATTTTATTGATTATAGGTTTAATGTGCTCGTGTGCATTAGTACTCTGAAATTTAATACCTATGACTAAAAATTTGCTTATTATAGAAAATGGTAAAAACCCTTAGTAAAATAATAATTTGGAATTGTTAATCCTTCTAGAAAATTCTTATAAAAGTTAACATTTTTATATAGTATTTCTGTACTACATACAGAACGTATACGGAATGTATCTACAATTCACACAAATCCTTTGGAAGCCACCTCATTTGGTTTCTTTGTATCCAGATTAAATTTAAGCTCAGCCCATGCTTGGAAGAGTCTTGTGATTAATCCATTACCGACAGCTTGGTATCTCGGGGTCTTATAGCGAGTAACCAAAGCTCTCAAGGCGGCATGATAACCTTGTTCAAATGGTGTCAACACAGCTCGCATGTTAGGAGCTGGAATTTCCAGAATGTCTTCCAAAAGTCTTAGAAGAAAAATATCTCCAAGGTTATTCCAGGCGAATCTCTTCTCATTTGGTGTTCGGGAGAAGGCATTGTTCAGTCCCTAAAAATAATTTAAACAAAAACAAAAGAAGTTCAGCAATTTCACGATTACCTTTATAAAAAAAATCCACTCATTAATTGACACAGCCGAGGCTGAATCAAACATCTTGTGCATTTCGTATATCTTTTTTGCGAGTTGCTTCCCATTTGGCCTAGGGATTTACATATTATGTAGTTACCCTAGTAGTTGGAAAAACCAACGGAGAAAAATCTTTAAAGCAACCCGGGGAAGAGCAGGTTCGAAGAATTGAACCCCAGAACAGCGAGAGTGATCTGTACACCTGTACCATTACGCCATATGATAGATCTTTATTACCTGGAATAATAGGTCAAACATATACTTGGCTTCATAGTCCAATTTGAACAAAGATGGGACCATATTCTCATTGAAAAATTTCTTGAGGTTAACTCTTGCAGTTTTGATATCCGGTTGTAGAGCCAGATTGTACTGATCTTCAACTCCGACTGCTTTTCCAATGAGAGCCCAAAGATGAAGGAATGCTTGTTCTTCAGTCGGCGTTCCCTTCACAACGAATACTTTCTCAGGTTTAGTTATCACGAGTCCAAAATGTAGAAAATGCGCTATAGCCATTGAATACTGGTTGAATAACAATTTTGACTTTTGCTCCGTATTTTCCACCACATTGTTGTATTTATTTAAATGAGATGCTCTCAAGTCCGCTTCAAAAGCGTCCCATATTCTTGAATCAATTTTATGATCTCCAGGCCTTGGTCTAGGAATCATAGGTTTTTGGAGATTGGCTTTATTTTCCTCAGCTTTGTGTCCAGCCCTAATATGTCTTGAACGGACGTGGTGAAGACTCTCAAAAAAATTAGCTCGGGACACATTATTTCTTAAATCTTGATTGAACCAAAGTTCAACTTGTAAAAAATTCGAGAGGTATCTTTTTGCAGCTCCTTCAGGTGTAGTTGATTTCCCAGTATTTATGATTACTCTTCTCGTTTCTTTGTCACCCACAAAAAATACGTATGACATGAACATAGCGTAGTACACACCGAAAGCATTCCGTCGAGCATAGTCTTGTCCAATGGCGGCAAACTCAGGGTCAAACCAACCAAGTTCTTCATCCAGAAAGTTACCGTCCACATCCACTCCATTGTGGTACGATCCCTCATTTTCTATTTCGTCTCCAGAAACCGCACATTGTGGCAAATAATTTTGTCTGTAGAGCAAAAATCAAAATAAAATAAAATTATGATGGAGCCACAATTTTTTTAAATATCACAGGTCTATCATAAGGCGTAATGGTACAGGTGTACAGATCGCTCTCGCTGTGTTCGGGTTCAATTCCTCGGACATGCTCTCCCACGGGTTGCTTTAAAAAGGTTTTTCTCCACTGGTTTTTCCTACTACTAGGGTAACTACATAATTAATATGTAAATCCCTAAACCAAATGGGAAGGAATTCGCAAAAAGACACAGGAAATGCACAAGATGTTTGATTCAGCCTCGGCTTTGTCAATTAATCAGTGGATTTTTATTATATAATTGGGTCAAATTAGTGTTGTCTATTTACGAAATTGAATTTTAATCTTTAATTAATTTTTTTTACTTTACACAGGATGTGGACACAGTTGACTACGGACGAACTGAAAGAGAATTACAAATTAAACGTGAACGTGAGCCAAGAACAAGACCATCGACAGGAAGTAGAAGTGGACGATTGGATTTTCATGTTGCTGAGGATTCCTTTGAACCAATTCCAATCCCTAGACTTGAGAGAGACAGTGATGAAGTGACTCGTGAAGAAATTCATAGGAGTACAAATCGTATTCCTTCACTTACTCCGTCTACTACATCTGCATCCACTACTTGGACAGTTTTTAATGCAGGAGCAGGAGCTGGAGGTTTGTTTTCCTTCATAATTTAATAATTTAATTATTTTATTAATTGATTATTTTATTTATTGCACTCAGGTTCTCCAAGCAGTAAAGTCATCACTCTTCCAACAAATTATGGTAGGAATTTATTGAGTTCAACATCAACTGTGTCAAGTGTGGATGCATTCAGTGGATTTCAACAACAGAGTCGACAGTCTGCTGCTGTCAGTTCACTCAATTCAGAATCTATGTCTGTTCCTTATCTTAAATCTCAGTCTTCGAGTGGGCGGAGTCGACCATGTAAGGAAATATATAGTTTCAAATTACTATTCGGAAATATAAAAAAATTCTCGATATATCTTTAGAATTATTAATTAAAATCGGGTTTAAAAAAATTAATCTCGTGTTTTTTTATATTATAATTTCAGTTTCTAATCAGATTGCTTTAGAAAAAGAGTTGATTAAGGACTTGGTGTACATTTTCCAAGGAATTGATGGACATTCTGTCAAAGTGAAACCTGGAGAGAAATATGATGTTGACGTTGGAATAGTAAGGAAAGAATTCTCATTTTTTTTATTTACTTTTGACAAAATTTGAGTCGCACCTTCTTGTACTCCGTCTGTCTGTCTAAAATATTTTTATTTCTTTTATTTAAAATTAGAATTCTGTGCATTATTTTTTTAACATTACAGCCAAACCTACACCCATCACTAAAACAACAAGCCTTGCGTTTATGTGAGATTGGTTATTCATACAAAAGAATAAAGAATTTTTGTGAGAGACCCACGACTGAATTAATGGCACAAGGACTCAAATTTGCTTTGGAGAGAGAATTACAAGAATTTTATCGTCTTTTGGCTGTCATACAGTCAACGGTAAGAAAGAAAAAATTAATTTACAGTGGAATCTCTATAATATTAGCCTCCCATATATCGTACACCTCTCTATACCGACCAGAATGTGAGGAACGCAAGAACTCCCTTTGCATACATTTCTTTGTTATTCCACTTTCTGTATATTACAGTAAACTCTTTATTGGACACATTTTGGTGCATTTTTCGAGTTCGGTATATAGAGAGTCCACTGTACCATGAAATCGAATGGATAAAGCATTAACATTAATTTTAAAGACCGTTCCCAACAATTAGTTATTCGAAGTAACAATCGCAATGCTACCAGAGCTGAAAGCTCGGGTAAAATGACGTTTCCTCGGACATTCAGTTAAACCGCTACGTAAATCAGAGAAAAATTGCACGGATTAAAATGTGAATGGAATCTAAACTCAACTTGCAAAATATATCACAGAATGGACTATCTGTTCCCAATTTGAATTTCATTCAAGGAATTTGACTCAAATGGAAAAAAAAACTCAAACCGAATTTCAAGTAATTAACCCTTATTTATTTTCATGCATTGCCCATTTAATTATGAAATTAGCCATGCAGTGAGTGCCTTTTGGATTACATGTTCAACTGGCCCATCGATTTTGTCAATTATTTGGATTCGGGAGATTATTGGAACGTCATAATTGTTGAGACAGTGTTATCAACAACACTGCCAAATATATTAGGCGTAAGATATCTTTTAAAATGAAAAAATGGGCCAACGTTGATGAGGAGTGGTGTGCAACTTTTTATGGAATGATACTCCAAGTCTTTCCTTCGAAATTCTTCCTCCAAGTCCTTCCTTCCTTTAAATCGTATACCTTTTGAGATAAATAAACAATGTACAGGGTGGTTTATAAATATTATGTATGGCATATACGATATTTCTCATTTCTTCCAGTAAAAACACTGCTGAGTGACAAAAGTATTGGTGCTGCGTGTCAACTACCTACAAATCTCGTGTTAGAAGATAAAGCAATCAAAAAGTGACATGGAAGGGTTAATTAATAACTAAGAAAATATCGGATTTCTAAATTCCTCGAGTTCGGAAATAGAATTTGCGTGTTTGACTTAATCTCAGTATAACAGAATAGGCGGTTTTCATCGTAAAATATTTCACATTCAATATACTGTAGACAGGATACGTTAAATAATTCCACTTTTATTCGGAGAGCTTTTAATCACTCTGTAGAGAGACCTCGGCTTTCTTTTCACATTTGTAAAACCTTAAATTTAGGGGGGAGTTACCGTTTTTAGCTAGACGACTAGAAGCTAGACAGAGACAGGGTGGCATGGCGTGCTTCGCCGTACGGCGTAGCAGATGCACCATGTGTACTTTCTAGCGACCAAAGGGTAACTCCCCCCGGGTTGGGACCTTCACAAAAGTTGTTCAGGAGGTCAAGGGCTACAAAATATCCAAAATCCAGCCAATTCGAACCGAAAGCCATGATTCCATGCCTGAACTGCCTTCTCCTTTGGGAATAAGGATTAAAACAAGGACAGACAGAATTCGAATGCAAGTCTGATTGAAGTTTATTTGCGTAATAAATGTACGTTATGTTTTTGAAATCCGTAAAACTCAAAATTTACAGTTTAGGAATATTTTGTATAAATATGACGCACGGTTATAGCTTAGCTTCTTTTTCGGTATAGTGTTAAACCGGTACCAGATAAGACAGTCTAGTACGGACGACCATATTATTGGTCACACCAACATTTACCTCCCCAAGTGCTACAATGACCTCCTTTTGGCTCCTTATCACATTCCTTGCACACACTGTTACAATTTCCATCGTCGAAACAAGAGCCCTTGAAGCACCCACTCAGACGATCCGCCTCAACCATGCTAACTGAAAACATAAAAAGTTAGATTCAATAAAAAGAAATGAAAGATTTTTATTCAGAAAAAATTGTAATTACCGGTAGCAAGGCAAACTACGACCAATGCGAAAATGAATGCTGTCCTCATGATTGATTATAGAAGTTGAGTTTGAGTGTATTCTGTAATAAAAAGATTGTAAAAATTAGCATTATATTTATGTTGAATAATATTGACTGACGGACCAAAAAGTGTCTAGTAAAAATGTTTAGTGTATTTTAATAAGAGCTTACGTTCGGAAAGTTTGGTACAGTATTTTTCGTTTTTTAATTTTGGACGGAAGAAGTGAAGCTTTGAATGATACTACTTTAATGGAGAAATCTCGTTGCTTTTATACTAACCCAGTCTCACCGTTTAAATTATTAATGACTCATATTCTGGGAAAATTGATCATAATATTATTTTGGAAGATCTAAAAACGTTTGAATTCCAGGTACGATTTCTGGTTAGATCTGTAGTACAATTCCATTCCAGACTCGATTCTTCTTAAATTCGACGGAATCGTCAATCGAAACGCAATTCTGACTAACTACAAATGAGAATATATTTCAACAGGGTGGTTCATCGCAACTGGTCACAACAGCCGAACCTGTACACATGTGCATTGGACAATACAGTAGAATGAAAATATGTATGGTGGTGAATGGTGACGTATGCACCAGTACGTACGAATACTGATCATGCCATGCCATGACCATACTCTAAACCAATTTCTGCAAACCTGTTATTATTTAAAAGGAATAAACAGCAGAAGTAGATGTTTATATCCATATGTTGTTTACTCACAGTCCAATCGAATCCAAGGTTCAAATCCATACATATAACTAAATGGATTTACGTGCTAATGACCCACTGAGAAGAAGTTAAAGATTGTGTATTTCCTTGTATTGTGTTGGGCGTAGTGCGTAGGCTGATGCTTGTCATGTTAATAAAATTGAAAGAAAAAACTAATGAGCAGTACCTATTACACTGGAATAACACAAACAAACGGTAGATTCTTGGGGAAAAAAAGTATTCTTTCAATGTTGAATGCGTAGTGCGTGAAACCGTATTTTTTTTTAAATTAGTAGTCTTACAGACTGTAGAAATCGTGGATGGATCATGGAAATGTACTTAGAATAATTTTTATTGAATAAATAAGGTTTTAATTCAGAAACCAATTTTTTTTATTCGGGTAGTTCTCTACCAACATGAATGGGTAGGGTGCGCACGTGAAATTTAGAATCGACTTTTCTACTCTTATTAATATATTTGGGGGTTTCAATAGTACGTTTTCGAAAACGAAATTTCTTTAAAAAATTTTCTTCACCCCGAAATCGAATTTCGAAAATCTAAAATTCCTGAGACCAACTTGCCCCATTCGGTGAAACTAGATCTCGCGTAATGTATTCTCTAGTCCTGTTTCAAAGCTTCTGGCGGGACCATCGCAAAAATACCTGGGGAGATCTATACATATAAAATTAAGATGGGTTGTATACAACATTTTAGAAAAAGTTTCAGACCGAGTATTTTTGCGCTGGCCGAGCTAGGAATTATCAAAAATTGTCAAAATTTCAAGGTTTTTGTACCCTGTTGCCAAATCCAATGGTATGAACGTAGCAAACACAACATCCTTATCTCAGACGTATACCCTACTCCAGACTTCTTCCCGTTTAGCGGCCACTAGTACTTTATAGCGAATACCGCGACATTTAATTACGCACTAGTCGCATATGCTACCCTGTCTATAGCGACCACAACGACTCTTACTCGCGACGCGGTGGTCGACCCCGTCTAGAACGACCACTACAACTTTCACTAACGAAGTCCCTTATTGCAGCGGTCACTTCCCCTGCCTGTAGAGACGAACATGACTATTATTCGTGAAGCGGTCACTACCCCTGTCTATAGCGACCACCACCAAATCTACACGGACAGTGGTCACTACTAACGTCCTTAGCGCTCAGCACCGCCCTTGCAGATGCAATTGTGATTATCCCTGTCTATAGCGACCAACACGACTATTATGCGCGAAGCGGTCACTATCCCTGTCCAGAGCGACCACCACCAAATCTAGACGGACAGTGGTCACAACTAAGGACCACAGCATTAAGCCTGGCACTTACAGCTGCAATTATTATTAACCCTGTCTATAGCGGCCAGCACAACTATTACTCGAAGCGGTCACTATCCCTGTCCAGAGCGACCACCACAAAATCTCCCACTGTTATGTACACCACTACGGTCTATAGCGTTCAGCATGGACCTTAAACCTGCAATAGTGCATATACCTGTCTGTAGCGGCCAACAGCGGCCACATCATCTGCATATGAAGACCGCCAAAACATAACCGCGCATCGGACATTAGCATATAGTCTATAGCGACCAGCGCAACCCTTATTCGCGCAGCGGTCACTACACCTGTCTACAGCGGCCACCGCTGTTCTTATTCGTGACCGGCTACTACACCTGTACACAACGTCCGACATGGTCCTTACTCGTGCACCTGTCACCAACGTTATAACGAAAGTCTAATATAAATAGGGAGGAGCAGAGCTGTGGCAACATGGCACTCAGTAGTCGCACTCAAAGTACGGATTTTGAGCGAATGGGGCAAGTTGGGTTCAATCCTTGGTACTAAACCGCAGAATTATCAACTTCATGAAATCATTCATGTTGAGAAATATTCACCCATTCTGAATTTTTTTTTCATCTCAAGAATTTGGGTTTAAAGAAAATTGTAATGAATTTTTGTTATTTACTAATATGCGAATGCATGCATTTTTAATTTCCAGCCCTATGGATGACGTAAGTTCCTTCACCATTCATTTGTAAATCTATTTTCATACTTGCAAATTGGACGAGCCTATGAAAACCTGCTGGCACACCACCACGTGCACTTTCAGCTACTGGAATTAACTGAATTTCCCACACTGTGTATGGACTCAAAACCAAATCCCCGGTTCGTAATTTCTCATAAACAGCATTCCTGTCAAGTGGCAAACCGTCTCCCTTATTTTTTGAAAAACTGAAACTCAAAATAATCTTTTTTGATGAAATTACAGTGACTCTATTCTCATAATTGTAATAAGAATTTCCGCCATGTGTTAAAACAATTTTGTACCCTTCCAGTGCGTCCGTCAATTCTGCGTCTGCGCTACTATTCCCGACGACATTGAATTTGAGGTCAAGTTTTCTAAATTTAATTGCATTCATTCCACTCGGACAATTACTAAGCGATGCTTTGAGTACGATTTTATCTCCGGACAAAAGTTTCCTAATTTCTCTTGAATACTCTTCACTTTTCCAAACATGGAAGGAGTCGCCGGCGCCACCTGCTGTCAACTCACCAAAATGTCTAAAATGAAGCCCTTGATCATGAGAAACGATACTTGTTTTGTACACTTGCAATTTGGCTGATAATTTGTCAATATTCTGTGCCACAATGGAAGCCATGTTTTTTAGTCCTTGGGTATCACGTACATTCGCATTAGTTAGAGAAGGAAGTTGAGCCAAATCCGCTATGTATAAATTTGCAAATGGGAACACCCACATTTTGAATGAATCCAAAGCAGACTCATATTGTTGAGTTAGAATATTTGCTTGCATCACGATTTCTAGTTCTTGGATAATTTGCTTAAGTTCAGGATCATTGACAGCGAGGTTGACAAAGGCGGCAGAGTTAACGGTTGAAATAAATTTGACTAATTTAGCTTGTTCTCCGTAGGATTGCAATCGATCGTAGACATTGATTAGTGTAGTCATGGCTTCTTCAAGCATTTCAAAACACCTCATCATGTCAAGGTCAACCGAGAAACCTTCAGTGAATAATTTCATTTGACTCCGGATGTCTTTGAGGACTGAGGTCACTTGCCATTTCCCTACTTCGAGTGCTACTCCGGAACGGTTACCTAAAGTACTGTAAAAAATATGTAAGATTTTTAGTTCAGACTAATGTATATGAAGTGGAGTCTCTTTATATCAACCTCCAATATATCGTACACCTCTCTATACCGACCAGAATGTCAGGAACGGAAGAACTCCCTTTACATACACTTCTTTGTTATTCCACTTTCTGTATATTAAACTTTCTCTTTATTGGACACATTTTG
>JAQGCB010002961.1:0-10535 GCA_034698835.1 Protaphorura tricampata | reverse complement strand
TTGCCGAAATATTTGCCAAAACTCGTCAAAACTAAAGAAAACCCATTTTACCCCTATCTCCACACTGTGACAATCTAGCCAGTCGACGTCACTGCTATAACCCGTGGGGAGGGCCTGACTCCCCACGCCTGAGTTTTTTCTCTTTCTGTACGTAAGTCGGCCGTACCTAGGAGCTTCTATGTATCCTTGATTTCATGTGTTGCCATTCCTCTAAGTAGTCATTTTCATTCCGTATAGGAATCGATTTTAAGGAAAGTTTAATATACAGAATGCCTCGACTAACTTAATGACAATGACAAACACAGTGTGTGCAAGAGTCAGGAGTATATTATTTTTAATATACAGAAAGTGGAATTAACACAGAAGTGTATGCAAAGTGAATTCGTTAGGGCCTGGCACTTTGATCGATATATGGAGGTGTCTGATTAGTCTGATATAGAGAAGGTTGTTGTATAGACAATCCACTGTAGAATGAGATCTACATACACACAGTCCCGACATTGAGAATTTCTTATGTATTTGGACCTCACCCAAAATTCAATTGTAATTACGGGTGTGCTTCAATACTTTCTCCTCAAAAAAGTACTATACAATTTAAATTTAACAGTCACACAGATTGGGTAGGACAAAGCATTTTCACATCTCGTGAATTAGTAAGATGTTGGATAAGCATGTGTGTCGAAATTGCCACAATAAATTTCACGGAGGCAGCATATGAATGTAAAGAACAGGCTGATAATATTATAAAACCATTCGAACTCCTAGCAGGGAAAACACTTAATAAGCATGTGGGCAAACAATAATTTCATTTTTGGACTTAAGAAATAATAAATAATCGTCAAACAATTCAAAGGTGAACACATACACATCTCTTATGCTCGTATCAAATGTTTCGTAATACGTTTTTTACACGATTTTCTGAGTTGATTGCTCAGCTCTGCCAAAGCCAGTCTGAGACCCGCCTTATCGTGAAAGACCACAGTCTGTGCTTGTATTGTGTCCATGTCGTCTGACTCGTCTGTCTGTCTGTTTGTTCGCACTCCACCTGCCACATTTCTAGTTAAATTCACTTTAAATTAACATGCATACTTACTGACAACTTTGGCGGTGCCCCGGTTCAATTCCAAAGACCTGCTATATTCCCCGCGCAGCCTTAAAGCGGTTTTCCTCCGCCGGATTTACCTACTCCGAGCTAGTGTACTTATACTTATAGTGTACTTTATGATACTTAACATAAATATAGTGAAAATGTGGACTTGGATTTACTTAAGCCGAACTGGAGAAATGTTCATTGTTGAATTTCGTAAAATGGTCCGATTGAGAAGTAAATCAGTGGTATAGTTTCACTGCAAGGTAAATTTAATTCAAACTCTTCCGTTACATTCTAGAATATTACTGTCGGTGTGATAATCGTTTTACTTCTACCTTAAATAATAAGTTAAATTCTATTAAGTTCAAAGATATTCATTATTTATCTAATTTATATCCTAATTTTCCACTCTTGGTAACTACAGATGAAAGAGGGAGTCTCCTTGATCATTACATAATCACACAACTAAAGCATACTTTTTTTCCGAACTACACTTTAGAGGTTTAAACTTTTCGACAGGAGGGGCGATAGACCAAAAATTTCTTGCATTCAGTCCCACTGTCAGAGTCAACCCTAATGACCAGGCGCCAGTAGCAAGTAAAACGCTTCAATTTATCGGGTAAACGAGATCATTATAACAGTTAATGGAATATAGGAAAGTTTAAACTGAAATTTTAGAATTATGAACCACAATTGACGTTCTAATTCAAATTAGAAACGTTCATTGTAAATTTATTTTAGAAAGCACAACAAAGATATTGAAGTGTGATTAGAGTGGTTTGACTTGAATCCGCTTCAAATCTTCATTCCTCAAAGTTAAATTCTTCCCACTCTTCTTTTTGGGCCTATGCTTCTTCTGACGACATGAAATTAAACGTTTGACTGTGATTGAATACAAAAGGTCTCTCAAGCCGAGGATGGACGCAAACATTCTAGTTGCACTTGACACTATAAATAAAACAAATTTGGATATTTTTCTGTAAATGAATCCGCTCATTTCGATGAGTAGAACGGAGGTTGCGATGGACAATCCTACAAACCCAATAAGAAATATATTCATGACTTGTGGAAAAAGTTTAATTTTGCAAGGACTGACACAGTGTAGTTTGGGTTCCGCATGTCTCCTTGTATGTAGATGACTGTTCCGAAGGAATGAATTCCATTCATCAAAAAAGTTGAAGATTCCTGAGCTCATGAGAGCTTGCGCTCTTTTAGTCGCGAGTTCCATGTATGGTTTTCCATGATTGGACAGTCTTATTGCACAAGACATTTCCAGGAAATTTGAATGACCACTGAAGAATGTTTCCTGTCCACTCAATTGATTGAAGCAAGTTTTATATTCCTCAAGATATTTATCCTCGCACAAAAACACTTTATTACGATATGGAGAGACTCGATCAAAAAACCATCTGGGACACATTTCCAGGGCCACACGTTCCTGATCCTTGAAATGTATATAACTTCCGTTATATAAAACTGCCTCCTTCGACCCATCAGTTCCTTCCATCAAGTACGAATACGGATTTCGCCTTTTAGACAAGAAAAGATGCAATTCCATATCATCTGAAGCCCGAATTGCGAAAAGTTCGAAAGTGTCCGGCATATCGTAGATAGTTGTCCATTTAGGTTTTAACCCGGGTGGAGAGATGAGGTCTGAAGTGACGATTCCTTTGTAGGCATTTGTCAAGACAATGGTGAAGAAAAGCCTATCTATTTCTATCGCAAGGCTTTCTTTGACTTACAAGGAGTTCAAGACTTCAAATCAATTTGACAGTCTTATGTTTCACAGCGTTCGAATTTTATTTCAAATTGGGATGCTCACTTGTCAGATGACGTCACTCCTCTACATTGATGACATCATATGGCTCACAAGGCAAACCTCGGAACTCAACAGATCATTGGGTTATTTAATCTTAATAAATAACATTTAATACAATCTCGGCTATTAGTCAGTTTCTAACATTCCATTCGTATTTATTTTGAGGGCGTGAACACTTTGGAAAAGAATATTTTGAGTCAGGGAAGAGGGAAAAGCTACTTCGCGCTTTTGCGACAATGACTATCATAGATATCGCTGGAGCAGGGATTGGATTTGTAGTGATGCGAGAGCATGCTGCATGTATTTACTCCATCCTCCCGGAAACAATGAAGTCAAACTGGACTATCCTCATCCATGCACTCTTTGAGAATTGGATCATGATCACTCAAGGGTCTATTTTGGTCACAACAATTTTCATCATTTTCTTCCCATACATTTTCAGTGTGGGGTTTTGGTTGAGGTAAAAGCATACATATGTATAAGTTTTCTGAAGTTTATCATTCGAACTTTAATTCTATTTAAAATTCTAAGGCATGAATTCCATTCACCGGATGTGGCTTCGAAAGTCTACCGTGGACTCTTTATCCTGCAAAATGTCAACAACAACACCTACTGAAAGCTATTTATTCCGTTGATCAAATTCCTGGCAGGAGTGGGATCAATGGTATTCCTTAGCATGGTAATTCTGCTAAGGAACCAGCTTCACGTCTTCACCTGCACGATGGCTTCTCTAACCGTACATGTGGAGTACGTAATTGTTATTCTTGGGGCTAAAGTGATGTCCAGTATGTACACTAACTCGGTGGAATTCAAAACCAAATTGAGCCAAGCATTAATTGGATCTCAAGGCAAAATACAAAAGAAAATGAAGCGGATGGTTCTAAAGTCCATTGCTCCAATCAAATGTGATGTGGGCAATCTTTATTTCATGGAAAAGAAAGCGAAGTGCACATTGGTGGATTGGTTGTTCCAAGGAGTTGCATTCTTGATCCTTTCACTCAAGAAGTAACAATGTAATGTGTGACTTCTGATTTGTTGTCTTGCTCTAACTATGTATTAATTTGCGTTAGTCTGTACATGAAATAAATATATGTGGTCGCACATGCACTAATCAAATAAGAAATAATTAATTTCTTTACCATAAAGTCTAATTCATCAATTGTGCTTTCTAAATTTCATGAACCCAAGAACCCCCAAGGATGTGGCCTGAATTCCAGAATTAACATTTTACTCCTAAGTCATGTCAGTCATAAGTAGCGTTTGGAATAAAGTCGTATGTCGTAAAATGCAATGTTATAATATAAAACGGAATGGCCGGATAGTCTACGAATCCGAATATGGACATGGAAATTTGGATAACCTTCATTCATAATTGGAGTTGCTTGGGTTGACCATTATAAGTTGGAAAATTCTTTAATAATGGTGGATGTAAGTGATAAGTATTTATTTCCCGCAGTTGAAGTATTATTCAAATCCTGTCATTACCTTTAGGCAATTTTCCAAGTGTCTACACAATTATCTAATATCCGAACGATCATAACAAGCAGAGAAAGCCGACTCGGGATTAAATTTAATCATATGACAATAAAATTCTTAAATAATTATATAGTTTATCAAATCCTTGTAGACGATACAAGGCAAAGATGTTAAAAAATTGGGGACTCCGTTTTTGTCGCCCGACCTTCAAACAGTTTTTTTCCAAGCGGGAAGTGAAATGAATTCATAACATTAACTTCTAATTGATATTTAAAATTGGGAAAATTCAGTTTCATTCGTGAATGAAAATGAGCCTGAGCCTGTACTAACCGAGTACTAAAACTCCACTACTTGTCAAACTGAAATTCAAAATATTCAAGAGGCGTTTCAAGGTAAAGGGCTTAACAAAAAAGTTGACATTTGTGGATGATCTCACATAATAAGAAAGAAAAACCAGAAGAAGTTTAATGCCAGTTATTAAGCAGCAAAAATCCTTGGGCAACAAAGTACATTTTCGTGGTACTGATGTGTACGTGAATGGAGAGCTATTCAAGGAAAGTCGGCAGGTAAAGCAGATGCAAACACATACAGACGAACCTGAACCCCTCCTCATTCAATCAGTAACACAAAGCACACACCCCACTTTTCAACATACCTGTCAATTTCAAAGGCATTATGACGAATTCATGGAAGGGAAGATAAAAATGATGAAAATACAGATGATTAATAAGACCAACGACTTGCACGTATTCGTGAATTGTACAAGATTTGTGGTGAATGCACAAATGAACTTTTTGGTTAAATATCCGGACGACAAACTTTAAACACTAATTAATGTTGATTTAGTTTATATTATAATTCAAAAATTGTAGGCTCAACTCTTACTCCAATATTATTAACATTTAAATAATTATTAATGTGCTCTATGGGTGTAATTCTTAAAAGAGCTAATAAATACCTGCTTACTACTACTTACTACTACTATTTAAAATTGGGGGGTCACAGTGGTGAGGTGGTCAAAACCTCAATCTCTCTGTCCATGGTGTATGGTTCCCAATATTTTTCCTACTATCTCTGGATTAATATAACTCCAGGGTTTCAATAACGGAATTCAATTTCTCAATATTGAAATGCGAACACCTTGTTGAGGAGGTATTTCAACCTCACGAGCGTACGTATACGTTCCATGTGGATGTATGCGCCAGAAGTTACAAAATTATACACCTACGTCGCAAGGGTAAAGACAACCTATGTCTCAAGTGAAATAATTCAGTAGATCGGACGAAAATCGAGACTGATGAATTTGGGCTCGCCTCTTAACAAGATGGTCCAAATGGTTGAGCAAATATCAAAGATTTACTCAACAGTATGAGCCACTTAATAAAAGTCCTGGTTTGCACGATTTCGGATGGGCGAGAGGGAGTATTTCGTCAACATCTGCTCACCTCGATTTCTAAACGGGGCAGTATAGATGAATCCATTATATGGGGAAATATTTATGCTGCCATGCGGGCGGTTATTCTGTGGTTGTTGAATGTTCTGGAGCTGAGCTATTTCAACCACCCGAGCTCAAATATTCAATTAATGTGTGCATATGAGCCAGATAACACACTTGCACAGAAAGTACACTTCACTTCACAATGTACCTAGTCCTAAGGTTGAGCACAGAATTCCACATCTCATTAATTCAGTAGACCGCACAATATTCAGACAGAGGTATTTGGGTTTGCCTCGACGAGACGATTCGAATGACTGAGACAAATGTTAAAAATTTACTCACGAGTAGATGAGCGACTAAAAAAAAATTGTGACTTGGACGACGGAACAGAACATCGACCACATAGAGTTTTATACTGCCAATGATTCAGTTAAGCGAATGTTTCAAAATCATAATAAATGTTCGGTTCTCAGAATCATGTTTATTTAATTACTAAGGATGTAGCTAGTTGGAGAACATGTGGGTACGAATGTCAGTTGAGATTTGCGCATAGAATTATATGATTTGATCTAGTCGCACTAAGTTATACCAGGCAACAAAGCTGAAAAATCGTGCTTGTGTAGCCTGAGCTTCCAATTTATGACTCCCTTTTTCAAACGTGGAGTGAAAATAATTCGCAGAATAAACGTTTGATATTGGTATTTTGGAGGAAGTGTAAAAATATCAAATGGTTCACACGTTATCCGAAGCAGACTTCACCGTTCGTTCAAAATTCTAACCAACCCTAAGACTAATTGTCTAAAGCATTTCAAATTGCTAGTGAGTAAAATGTTGTCAAAGAGGGAGGTAGAAAATATTAATTTCTTTACTCGGATTGCTTGCCACCTATGGGTAATACCAGTGGACTGGGAGCAAAAGTCACAGCAATGTCATCCAACAAAATCCAAATGGAAAAGAAACGTTGTGATACTCTCAACAGTGATAAATGTATTTTACATTTTGTTCTCTATCGCAAGGCTTTCCATGACTTACGAGCAGTTCAAAATCTCAAAGCAATTTGACAGTCTTATGTTTCATTGCGTTCGACATCTGTTTCAATTTGCCTTTCTCATCTGTCAGATGACTTCACTATTCCACATTGATGACATAATTTGGCTCTCAAAGCAAACCTCGGAACTCAACAGATCATTGGGTCATTCATTATAATAAATAACATTTAAGACAATATCTGTTGTGATGTGATTCAGTTTCTTTCCAACTAAAAAACCAAAAAAAAAATATTCATTCACAATTATGATTTCTCAGGGTGCGAATACTTCGGGAAGGAATACGTGGAGTCAGGATTGAGAGAAAATTTATTTCGTTCCTTTCTGACACTTTTTGTCTTAGACATTACTGGGTCAGGGATTTTGTTTGTGTTGATGCGAGATCACCCTTCTTGTATTTACTCTATTGTCCCGGAAACAATGAAATCGACATGGACTACTCTAATCCATGCACTCTTTGAGAATTGGCTCTTGGCTACGCAAGGATCTATTTTGATCCCAACACTTTTCGTGAATTTCTTTCCATACATTTTCAGTGTGGGGTTTTGGTTGAGGTAAAGTCATGTACCACACATTACGTGTAAGTAATGAATTGTTTTTTAAGATTCGAGTGATACTATACTTTATATTGTTGATATTCGGTAACGAGTTTTTTAGTTTTATAATGTCAGCCACTTTTACTTTGACCTTCGATTCTATTTACAACCCTTAGGTATGATTGGCAAACATCAGATGCGGGTCTGACTGTCTATCGTGCTCTCTTTGTACTCAACAACGTCAACAACAAGGCCTACTCACGGATATATATATTTATACCGTTGGTCAAATTCTTAGCAGTATTGGCAGGAATGGTATTCCTTTCCATGGTCATCCAGAGACCAGCTTCATGTTCTCACCTACACGATGGCCGCACTCTGCGCACCTGTGCAGTACGTATCCCTTATTGTTGGGACTAAAGTCATCTAGCATGTACACCGACTCGGTCGAACTCAAGAATAAATTGGCCTTACAAATTGTATCTCAAGACAAAACCGAAAAGAAAATGAACCTCGTCATTTTAAAGTTCGTCAAATGTGGTGTGGGAAATTTCATGGAAAATAGAGCCAAATGCACTTTGATGGATTGGTTGTTCCAAGGAGTTGCATTTATGATCCTAACACTCCAGAAGTCTTCTAACTCAAAATTCAACTAGTAATACTGCAACGGAATTTGTGGAGTTTTATTCTGTTTTGCTCTAAAATGTATCATTTGCATTGTTTTATAACATTTATGCATTAACTAATTTTACATGTGTCCACTAATCATTAATTGGATATTTAGTTCCTTAATAGTTAACATGTACGGAAAAAAATTCATGCACTTATCCTTCAATAAATTAGATCAATCCTAGAACATAATGGCTTCAATTCCGGAATTTTCATTTTACTTATCATGTCATCAATAACATTTTGAATAAAGCTGTACGTTGTAACTTAAGTATTTATCTTTCCTATCTAAATCAGTATCAATTATTCCAATTCCAATGAATACTCTAAGGTAATTTTATGAATCGATGTAATCTATAGCATAATAGTTATCTCTTAATCAAACAATCTTAGGTGCCGGAGTACTCGGTCTCTCAATTTATTTATATACAGAGTAGAAATCACGTATAATTATATGGGTTTATCGAATCAGAGCAAATCTTACCAGGCAGCTGTGTTGAAATAAATTGTAACTCCATTTGTGGAGGTCGATCCCCCACATCATGACTATTTTTTTGAAGCCACAAGTATAATGAATTCAAAAAACTAACGATTTGCAAGATGCAAAATGATAGGGTAAGTGTGGGAAAGACACAACCGGATTGAAGTCCCGTTAGAGCGGTTTGACTTGAATCCGCTTCACACCTTCATTCCTCAGAATCAAATCTCTCCAATTCTTCTTTTTCGGACAATGTTCGTGTTGGCGTTTGACTAAACGTTTGAATTTGATTGAATACACAAGGTCTCTCAAAGCTAGGATAGACACAAACACTCTAGATACACTTGATATTGCCAGTAATACAAATTTGTACATTACTCCGTAGATGAATGAGCTCATTTCGATGAGTAGAACGGAGGACGCGATGGATAATCCCACAAACCCAATAAAAAATATATTAATGACTTGTGGGAACAGTTTAATTTTGCAAGGACCAGGGCAGTGGAGAGTGCCTTCGGGGTCTGCATGTCCCGTTGCAACACGTACATATTTGTTCTGAAGGAATGAATTCCATTCTTGAAATAAACTGTAGATTCCAGAGCTCATGAGACCTTGAGCTCTTTTGTATACGAGTTCCATGTAAGGTTTCTTATGATTGCTTATTCGCATAGCACAAGAACTTTCCAGAAAATTGTAATCACCACTGAAGAAATTTTCTTGTCCACTCAATCTGTTGAAGTAAGTTCTGAATTCCTCAAGAAATTTATCGTCGCACAAAAACACTTTCCTAGAGCACCTGGAGATGTGATCAAAAAACCATCGAGGACACATATCGAGGGCGACACGTTCTTGGAACTCCACAGGTGTTCTATATCTGCTATATACAATTGCCTCATCCGTACCTTCAGATCCATCCATCAAAAAGGAATAGGTATTATTTCTCCTGTAATGCCATAAAAAATATAAATCGAAATCATATGAACGCCGAGTTGCAAATACTTCGAAAGTGTCCGGTATATCCTCGATACTTGTCCATTTGGGTTTCCACCCGGGTGGAGAGATGAGGTCAGAGGTCACGATTCCTTTGTAGGCATTTGTCAAGACAATGGTGAAGAAAAGCCAGAGACCAAATGTCAAAGCCCAAACTTTAGCCAGACGTTTAGACTTCTGGAGAAAGGCAGAAATCTCTGGACTTTGTTCGATGAAAGTTCCAAAATAGAGAATTGTCAATTGAATCAAGTAGGGGAACACCAGGACGATGTCAAATTGACTTGCGATGATGACAAGGAATACTACGCTCACTCCAGCAGACCCAACGATAAAATACCAAGCCCATGGTTCGTAGGGTTTCAGAAATGACTCAAATTTGAAAGGAACCCTCTCCACGCCATCGCATGTTAGAAAGTTATAGGCCATATTTTTCAATAAAATTCGAGTTTTGAAGCCTTCCATCCAATAAAAAAAGACGAGTTCATTGGTACATGTGATTTGAAAATTGGATGGGAAGTTGGGTGCTCGTTGAAAGCCATGTTCATACTGTGAAACATTGAAGCTGTACTGACGAATGTCTGTGTCTGTTGTTTCCAGAATAATGGCCACCGGTAATACGAATGGGTCAATGGAGAGTGTTTTGGTTGACCAGGGTGGAATTTTAGCCATGTCGTTCATCTGTACTGAAGATGGTCCCCAAAATCCGTTACCATACATGGCATCCCAGAGTACATGATGACCATCCCTGGTGACCTCTTTCTCGATTTGTAAGGCTACTTCCAAACAGTTCTCCAGATGGCGTCCACATTCAAAGATGTACAAGAAAGAAACCCGATCGGGGTTCCAGAGACGAAAGTTATTCGTGTCGACGAAACAGACGTTGCACAAATACCCTCCAGATGTTATGTCATGTCTCTCTATTTCCTTAGTCATTTGGTTGGGTGTGGGTGTGGTTTGAAAGAACAGTGTTGTGGCCATGTACGTATTCCAGTA
>JAQGCB010002960.1:0-10539 GCA_034698835.1 Protaphorura tricampata | reverse complement strand
AAGAAGAAGAAGAGAAAAAAATACTGTATATATAGAAAACCCATGAGAGTTGGAGCGAATAAAATTCCTGAAGGAGATCACGTCCGTAAACTCCAACTTCCACCACTGCCCTCCATTGTTATTATTTTTCCTCAAACTCGGGTTTTCCACATCTGATTTCTCTCCTATCCAATCACGCACAAATTTCGGCTGAAAGGAAACCAGAGTATCTCTTTCTATATACTCACAGAAAATGCTATTACGTAACTACTCACTATATAGGAGTACATGCGAGTACAGGGTGGGCCAAAATGTACCACAACGATGTTACCACTTTCTCCATTGGATTTCCAAAGACACTGTATAATTCTCTAGGAATATTATGACAGGGTCCATCGAGAGAAGAGCGTTTTTCGTCGCCCACCCTGTACCTAATATGAAATGAAGGGAGGAAGAACCGAAACTAGACTTTACGTTACGATTCCTTTTTGCAATAATGATAACAAGGCGGGTCTTCTTCATTGCTGTGCAGTCAGTTGGTCGATTTCGCAGTCCAGCACACCACTGCACCGCATGGTCCATGCCAAAAACCAAACAGACACAGACACAGAGAAGAGGGAAGAAGAATCAGATAGGAGAAATTGTACGTACGTACACGAGGAAAGGACACGACATTTATTTGTATCTATGTCCCAAAGTAAACTCATCCAATCTCTCCTACTCCCAACATGGGATACTATGGAATGGCCGGACCAAACCCAGACTCAGACCATGCAGGATGAAATATCTGACTTTAACCTCTTATCCTTCCTTTGGTCACATATTTTAGAACTATGGCCTCCAGCTGGGCACTGTACTGTACGGACAACACAACGTGATCCTATCATCTACAAAAATAAAAATAGAGTTGAAACTACTCTGTAATAAACTTACCAGTGGACGGATGGGCTAGTGGGTAGGAACTGGCCGGCTCTACGTACGTGTGCTCACATTCCTAATAAATTACAAAATATTTTCCGGACATCTTTTTATCAAATCGCATAGAATTTTCATTTTTAACATTCCTATCCATTCCATCGATTTTATTGTCCACCCTTTGGCACTAGTAGTCGTGTTTCGTGTAGTGTGTAAATACTGAGATGGACGGGAAGAATTTTTGAAGAATAGAAAAGTGTGTATGGATTGTACCTACGTATCCAATATTCGAATATGGCTTCGTTTCATGACATTCCCTGGAAAATCTTACTGGACTGGACTAGTATGGGCTACTATTATGCAAATCCATCGTGTCGCTTTCCTAGCCAAGTGTGTCAACAATGAAATCCTTAGAATGAAGCGATAGGACATAACATGTAAGGAAGGATTGAAGATGTTAGTCATTATTCATAATTTTGAAGTGTCAAGAGTCCACTCTGCAGCAAGATTTCTCTGGAAATGTAGGACAAGAAGTAGTAGAATCCGATAGCGTTTAACATCAACCGCTGCATGCCGACATCACAATTTTTCGTATGAATTTTCACAAGATTTTTCTCAAGAAAGTTCAGCAGTACTCAGGATTACTTTTTCATAGAATCCAAATGTACATAGTTCAAATGACAGTCTAAGAAATCCTCGTCTGGCCACTCTGATAGTCGATTTATGGAGACGCTTATGTTCAACCAAAATAATTATTCCATTTACAGGTTGAAAGAACAATATGAACGCAGGCCCTTCACAAAAAAAAACCACTACACAAATCGCGGTCATCCAATTTCTTTATCATTGTAGATGTCAATATTACTTCTTACAGTTTAATTAATATGTCTCACTAGCAAAGAACTAGTCTACCTAATATTTATATTTTCGTCAATTAGGTCTAAAATTAATGAGTTAATTAGTATGGTAATCCCAAAAACATCATGAAGTCTCAATCATCACAGTTCTAAGAAAAAAAGCTGCTTACTGTGGGCACGTTTACCAACCTGAAATTATTTTAATGGGTTTGTTGCAATTTTTAAATTAACACGTGACTTTTTAATAGGTACCCGATTATTTATTGGATTTACCTGTATAAATATAGAGTCCGGGAGAATGGACAATTAGTAAATGTGGAATTTATAATTTGAGCATTGATATTTGTAATTGTAAATCAATACTCACAAAATTGGCTATACATTTTAAAACTTGCCTACGATTTACTAGATTGATCAATAGTACCCAATTTGTAACGTTTCATGATTTTGTGATAATTTTTGATAACACTCTGAGACAAAACAATGGAACTATACAGGTAATGCCCAATATAACACATGGTATGGTGTTCTATTCTAGATTGTCATTTTAATCTTAGCAATTATGCCGCACCCAATCATGCAGTAGATACACTGTGAAATAACACCCGTTTGAAAGAAAATCTTCCCATGGATTAGATTGACTCGAATACAACAATTAATTCCTTTTAATTCTCCAGAACAATTCTAAACGGTTCAATTAAGCGTTTCATTCAATTCAAAGATAACGAACTGAACTCTGTTCCTTTCCTTCGTTTGGACCTGTCAACCCGAACTCAGTCTGTTCCATGTCTTTTTCGTCTATCATCGTCTTCTATCACAAACTTCCGGGGGTATTCTTCCTTATACGGTGTCGTTGTATTTCGAAAGACACCTGGCAGTCCTCCGAACCTTTTCCCTTGGTTTTGCCAGTGTAAATGACATTGACTCAAATTGAGCTGTCACTCTACAGGCGCTTTTATAAATGGAGAACAAATGTAGGGAAAAACGTACGTGTTTTCTTGTCACCAAGCAATAGGTGTATTCATTCATTCTTACTTTCTACGATCTCATTTCACCGTCTCGTCTCCCGTTATCTTCAGTCACCGTTTTCACTTTCATTGAAAAAAAAAACAGCTAAAAGACTCAAACATGTGTATATCGTATATGTTGCAGTCAATATTCGACAGAGACTGTGAAATTGGGCATTTATGTGTCGGATACTATCGGAAACACGTAAAAATTCTTACAAGTTTGTGATTGTAATTTAAAAACAAAAATATGGCTACAACATATGCACTTATTTTTCCCCTAGGTTCAAACACACGATTTTTGGTTGCCAATTTACACTGCACTGACTGAACTGCCGTGACGTGACTCATGACACGACCATAGCTCAGTTGTACGTACATAAGAAAGGAATTAAGATGTGAAGCTTAAGGTTGAAGATTTGTGGGAGCTCAAGCTCAGGTTTCATTATTTGTACGTAATCGAATTAAAGTTTTATCCATGGGGAGTAGTAATGAAACCTATATAGGGAGGGTGAGCCCAGATCTTTAGGATGATGAATTTTAGTCTTAAGCTAATGAACCTCTTCTCTTGAGGAGGGTAGGAAAGGAACGACATCCTCATCTACGAATACACGAATACGAATACTGAGTCAGTCATGAATACAAATGATAAAAGTTTTTGGCAAGGAGTGAAGAGATCATTTTCACAAAAAGACATTTTTCTAACACTTCATGGCTTATGCATGCTTAGGTCTTATAATTAAGGGAATGTTGGGAGGATTATTCACAGTCATTTGTCACGAATGCTGTTGAATTGGTTAGATTTGCTTAGATTTTCCGTAGGGTTTTCCATGCACGTCTAACAAGTTTAAAATCATTCATAGAATGGGACGGTCGAATTAATCCGGTCACCTTAAAAGTCAATCTCGATAGGTTTTGCATCTACGGCCACGGCGTGCCCTAGCCTATACCGATATTTTCTGTCTAAGAAACTAGGTCAGTGACCATATGGATTTGTGCTACCTCAGACTGCCGACTGTAGAAGAAACTAAGTCCCAGCCGTTGCATAGCTAGCTAGGAAGGAACTTAATTAAAAGACTGTTTGCACATGTTGTCGACCATTTGGAGAACCTGGCACCGGGAAGAAAAGAAGAGAAAAAAAAGTGTTCCCTGAGTTTTTTTTTTACTCAAAGTGAAAGATACTTAAGTAGATAAGATTCTTGGATGGAGAGAGGGAATCATTGGGGCAGTCAGTGCTTTTTTTTTTACTTCTTTGAACATTTGTCATGAAGTTTCCTCATTTGCAAAGCGAAGGAGGTCGACGACAGTTGATAGGGCTCTCTTTAGAAGAATGTTAGAAAACCGGAACTCACATGGAATATTATTTGGTTGTAAATTGAATATGTGGATCGCCGGATCGCTCATTTCAATTGCTCTGGTCACAAATATGAAAACTACGGTACACTGGCAGGTAAGAATTTCGCAAAAGTAAAAATTTCAGTACCTAAAGTTTTACATGCAAAACGTGTTCCTTGTAAGGCTCGTAAGTAGTAGCTCATCCTAATATGAAATACTATAAAAGCTTACCCACCTTTTGACACCAGTAAATTTGGAGAGGTCGTACGTACGTACGTACGTAGCGTTGGAGGTTCGGGGAAAGTAAAGACTTTCACTAAATCTGAAGAAGTGAGACCACCAAGCAGTAAAAGTTTTTGAAAAAGTAAAGTAGTAGTAGGTAGTGGGCTGGCTTAGGCTTATACTTGGACTTTCCCATTGATTCCAAGGAACGGAACAGCATTTGAATTCTGAATTCCATCCTTGACAAGGACCAGATGCGATTAATGGAATGGGAAAGGAAACCACACTCAGGATGGTTTGGCCCAAAATGTGATCATTAATCTAGCCCATAATGACACGACTTTCACTCAAAACTTAACCCATGGGTTTTTGGCTTCCGTGAGGTTATTAAAGATTTCACCAACGTTCCAAACCTCAAACCCCCCATGTCCAGGCCACGTTATCCTGGATTAAAAATATAAACTCGTGTTCCTGAGGTCTCAAAACCTCCCCCTTTTTTCCACTCCCAATGATAAGTAATAAAAAATATTTTATTTCATGTTTTATTTTTTAAACATTACATTAATTTCAAGGGTAAAGAAAAGCGCTGTGGCCTTTGGACGCAAAATCCGTAGGAATTTCTTGATTTATATAGGACTGTTAAACATAAGCGTAACCAATTATAGAAATACAGCCAATGAAAGAAGAGAAAATACCATTAAACTGTAATCATTGCATTTTATTGTTGAGATTATAAGAAAAATAATAATTTGACGTACAAATCATTATTTACTTAAGCAGATTATAATCAACCTCTCTAAATGTCCAAATTGATCAGAGTTTTCAAACTGACTTGAAAATCCATCATACCCAAGAAACTGCACTGCTCATAGAGTATCAAAAAATTCTACAAAAGATATTGTCAGTATGATAATGGGCATATTGCAGAAGCCATATTGTTACCTTATTGTTGTTTTAACAAAGGACAGTGGGTTCAAAATGTACAAAAAAAGATATTTAATTCATAAAGACGATTGGAGGTGAAAGTTCCTTTCACCCAATTTACAGAAATTATGGTAGCCGTAAGAAAGAACTTTCTCCCTGCTTCTAATACTAGGTGTGCCATCCAAATGAAAGATGCATCTGTTTAGACCATGCGCGTATACTATTTAGTTCAACATAATATTATGTAATCATTTCATAATTAAAACTGAGAGTGACAAGTCGAATCGCTCGAATTTGATCAAATGTAGTGCGTAAAACTTAAGAAGAATAAATCAAAGGGTTAAACTCTGCCTATGAAGGTACAAGTGTAAAACATCACACATACGAGTACATTACATTACGTATAATTAATCGATTCTAAAACTTAATGAGATTTACTACCTTTTAGAGTGAACTGATTAACCTGCCGGTGGGAAAAAGTGGACGTGGTCTAATTTAAAATGAATCCCACAAGACTAATCAGTAAGGCAGTAAAGAGGATGTACGAAATACGAACTTACGTTAGTAGGTGGATATTTAATCGTATGTACTCCAAAACGCAGAAGTCTCTCTCTCTCTCTCTCTCTCATCTGTTCGTGCAAACAGTATGGGATATATAGAAAAGTTGGTCAAAGGAGCAGAAAACTGAGAAAGTTGAGAATTTAAATTTCCAATTACAAAGTTTTTCTCTCTCATTTTCTGCATGGGGAGTCCCGGAGACTCTGTACCTCATATGCAATCCACTCCTCCATCCTTCTTACCTTATTTCACTTTCTCGCATAGTTGATTTTAACTTTGGTTTTAAACGATAACTTTTTCTATGAAGTATATTCTGATAGTCTAATGTTTGCCTTTGTTCGACTTTAGAATAGTGTGGGTTCAAAACTTTTTGGGGGTTTTCATTAAAGTGTGCCCCACGGAGATATACATACACTTTAACTTTACTCTGTCTGGGACTACTGGTCATATCCATGCTCAACCTATGCGGAAATAGATTGGATGAAATTACATTCCCACTTTCCCACCGTATGTATCTCCGCCAATTTTTAGATTGCCTAAAATAAGAATACGTACTCTAATTCACCCAAACATGGGTCCTCATATTTCAAAAAAATTCTAACAGTGAGCCAAAATTTTATTTTCCTACAAAATTGGTTGAATAATGGTGGCTCCTGCTGCCACAGCTTGACGAATATGTATGTCGGTGTACGTACGATTATTCAATTTTGTGCATACACATTGTAGTGTAGTGAAAGTCTTTCATGACACACATTTTGTATGGTGTGTACAGAGCAATCGAGAAAAGGACAAGACAGACTACGTACTGTACGTACGTACCGTTAAATAAAAAATGACGTTTGAATGCTTACCTTGGCTGGTGTACTAGGCCAACATCGTTTCGATAGTACGAGAAGTGTTTGTAAACTGTTAAGAAAATTGATCGGAGTACTTAAGCTTGGAGTTTATACCTCACGTTACATATTACATACGCAGAGGAGTAGTGAAGAAACTGGGTACTGGGTATGTCAGTTGCTGATGGAATTCTAGTTTAGTGTGCAAACAACTTTTACGTGTATTCGAAATTGATGAAATTGTCGAAATTGTGTTACGTGTATGTAGTATTTTTTGCATGAGCTCCATCCAAGTGGAGTGGCTGTTTTGGTTAAGCCAGAATAAATACATTGTGCAGACAAATTTGCTTCCGGGTATTGAATTTCAAACATGAAATAATTTGATTCCAAAACCCACACCGTGCCAAAATCCCAATTATCACAGATTTGATTTTTTATTTAGAAATGTTTAGTGACAATTATAAAAGGTGATATAAAATTGAGACACCTTTCACAGGTAAGACATACATGCTATTAAAAAAGATGAACACAGGGGGGCCGAGTGAAACCACGACTACATTATAATTTAATTTATGTTAATACTCTCACTCATTGATTCTACAGCACAGTAAAACATTATCTTTGGCTTGTGAAAGTGGATTCTTTTTAGAATTTAATGGGATGTATTATTCTACATTGTTGACGATAATACGTCCATTTTAGTGTTTTAGAATGTGGGCGAGTGAATATGTTTACCTTGTCTTGGGGTTTCCAATTGTAAACACCGCACCGTTTGTTAAAATTTTAACTATACCTTCCGGCATATACATTTAGATTAGTTTATCAAATGCGAGTGACAATTTCTCCTGTAGTTTTTTTTAATTTGTTGTGCATAATAGCAATAATTGTAATAGAATTTTATGTACTATTAATTTTTCAAAAGTGACATATTTCCGAAACCTAAGAATATCAAATTTTGGTCAAGATTTCAATTCTTAATAGATATTTCTCTGCCGTACCATACTATCTTTATAGACTCACCTGAGCTCAATGAAATGCTAATTAGTGATGTAATTAATTATATAGCGTGGTACAATTTACAATATGAACGTTTAAGGCACGGGTGGGTATTAAGAGATCTGGACTAATTAGAATATCGCATTTTTATTATTTAATTCAAGAATGATTTGACGACCCAGGTGAGATTTACTTCTTACCTGCGACACATACGCTTTTAGGACTTGTATTGATACTCCAGTTTAGATTGGGTAGAAAGTTTTAATACTGTGGATGGTGGAGTAGAATCTGTGGAGATGATAGTTTTTGGGTAGTGAAAGTGGATCTGACCTGTATACGTACGTAACGTTACGTATCTTCCGTTAGAAACTTATATTGGATTGGAACAATTTGTGTTGGGTTTGGTTGGTGGTCTAAAGTCAAGAGTTAGTCTTGGACTTGGGACTTTTCGGAGTGGAGGGTTTTTGGGTCGATCTCTGGACTCCGACTCACCGTCAAGTGCACTTAAAACTAGGAGCACTTTGTGGGGGGATAGAAACCTGGAGAAAAGTAACATTATCCTTGTTGCTTTCTAGTGGTTTAAACAATTAATCAACCAAAATGTTCCGTTTGTCCGTTCTGCCCTAATTTTCAACCGAAACCGTAGCAGTACTAGTACTTGTACTTCAGGAGGATTCAGAATAGGAGAATGTACGTAATATACACAGGGTTTCGGATTACATTCTAGAGAAATACGTACAACTTTTACCCGCAACCAAAAAAAATTGGATCATCATGAAAATATTTTGTAAATAAAAAATATCACATACAAAAACTGAGTCATAAAATGTTATGTGAATAAGGCAAATATGAGGAGAAGAATAGACCCAGTGAGTACAGAAATTAAAGATGGTGGCAATAATAGTAGATCTCGGCTCAGGGCACTGGCATGACACATGACGTCAGAGTAGAGGTCAATGAGTGGAATGATTTTTCCAGATGAGTCCGTACAAGTTGGTCGTCGAATGGATTCATACATTGCATTCACCATTGGAATGTTGTCTGTGGAATGAGACTGAAAACTTTCTCTGAGCCAACGACGTAACCATTCACCCACCCATACGAGATCACAGTCACAAATGAACTCATTCCCATCCAGAATTAGTCCACCTTTAAAAAACAGAGGATAATTTCTGGCCATTATAAAAATTTTGTAACAACTTGCGGTTTTCTTTGTGTCGCAAATAATTCTGTGCCTAAACTTTAACATGTACTAAATTTTGAGAAGGATTGTGAATTTGGGAGTCCAAGCACGAAGGATTACATAGGACGGACTCACCTTCATAAGTTTTGGTTCCTCGGCTGAACCAAACTGTTTTGTTGGGATATAAAGATCCCCAGTCTAAAGATGATATTTTGTTGAAGCTCAAGTCTAGTCTGGCCCAAGCCGTGCTTTGAAGCAAATCAAAAACTCTTGGAGGAACTTCCTCAATGCTCGTCTGAGTAATCGTCAAGTCTACGTGGAAACAATTCTGAAGTCCTTCCAAAGCACTAGGATCAATTTTACGAAGCCCAGGTCCTGTGATGGTCAATTTGCGGAGCTTTGGAAGGATTCCTCCGACCAATTGATCCGAGAGAGTTTGTTCTTCTATTTTCACTCGTAGCTCCTCAAGGTGTGGGAGGTTAGAGAGGATGGCTCCTAAGAATTCATTTCAACATTTATTTAGACCACAAACATTGGAAGTGTATTAACGTATGGAATTTCACGTCAAGAAATGTTGATAAGAAAGACGCGTTGTATGCGGAAACCTGTCCAAGACGACCAGGTGTGCATGGCACAAATATTATTATAATTTGGTTCATAGTATTAAGACCTAAAGAGTATACATGTGACATTGAGTACACTAAGCCAGGGGACTCAAGACCCCCCAATTAATCGAGCAATCCTACGGTTTCTATACAGAAATATCTCCTTAGAAATTATATTACCTGCAAGCGACTACCATATCTTCTTAATGATTTACCTAAATTAGTCAATGTCTCAAAACTTTTAACGACATCACTATCACTATCCAAACGTTACAATTTCTACTGTTAATTTGCAAAGGAAATTATTCAAAATGAATAGAAACTGGATTTTCTCTTATTTTTTTATCAGGTTTTGATTTCACACTAGCTACTTCCTTAAAATAACTATCAAAAAGTCTGACTATACTATACACCGGCAAAAAGTTTGCTTTCAATTTAAATATGACCGTTTTAATTTTTAGGTCTGATGTCTGAATGACCTATTGCCTTGTGTGTTGATTTAAAATGGTCAGAATCCAATCATCTGTTTTAATTCTACAATAACGTTGTATGATATAAATGTCCGTAACGACATGGAGTCAATGAAAAGGGAGAACTCACGGTAAAATGAGATGTAAGACTGACTATTGTGTGCTAATTGAACTTTGAAATTTTTTCTATAATTTCTTACCGAGACGAAACCGATATTTCTCAATATTTGGATAAGTTTCGACTGCCAAACTGCGAAGGTTGACTTGATGAGAAAATACATCTGAATCGAATCTATCCAAACGACCTAAATCCATCAACTCCAAAGTTTCAAGTCTTCCAAGTCCATAGAAAGTATCTTTGGTGAGTCTAAATAAAATAGAAGTGAAATTACACTTACTTGTCCACCCAAAACAAGTGTTAGGGAATTTATTGGGGGAAGAGTTTTTGGTCCATTTGAGTTTGAGTTTGGTCCTGGTGGGCTTACAAATTAGGCAATAAAATGATGGGCTCGACTAACCCCTTGAGTGGGTTGCTGGACAGTTTGAGCGTGACCAAACTGTAAAGTGGTGTCCAGCTAGGGAGTTTAGAACTACTCAGTTCATTCTTGGTCAAGTCTAAGTGTCGGAGTCTTGGAAGTGAACCCAAATTTTGCAT
>JAQGCB010002959.1:0-10541 GCA_034698835.1 Protaphorura tricampata | reverse complement strand
CTTGGACTCTAAATTATTACAATTAAATAATAATAAATATTTCATTTATCAAAATTATGTCAGTCGTCTTTCTTTTCTTTCTATTATAAACCATTGCGGTACGGAAGACGGAAATCAATGCAATGTTTAAATGTCACTCAACTATTACTTCACTCCGTTCCGTGCCAAATGTGACCTAACCCAAATATTTAAATTTAACACACCGTGGGTGTTTGTGTGTGTATTGACCAAGGTTTACCAATTTAACATGGTTGCACCGTTACATAGTTTGTTACCCGCTACTCATGAAATGCACCATCCAAAATTAAATTATGGAGCTGAGCTACTCTAAATCATTGTCCCTGAATTTAAACCAAGGCTGCAAAAATTGTACGTGCTTTCCTCTACATAAGTACTGTTACTGTGACAGAGTATCGGCAACGGCAAATCGCAAATGGGTACAAATACAAATATGATAAATGTATTGACAAAATATCAATATCTCCGCAAGAAAAAATGTCGAAAAATTAGAAAAAGCTATAAAAATTGACTTGAACATATTAAAACGACATCAAAAATCTTTTCCGTCGTAAGAAAATTTGGAGAACCATTAAGAACACGTAGATTTTTCCTTCATGTGGCATCATCCTTGCAATTTTGACTAAAAGTGATGAGATGACAACTAATTATGCCTTAATGATAGCGATAACGTTAGGATACGGCTGGCTAGCCAGGCTACCCTGCCATAATTAACAAAAAAATAATGAATCGTAAATTGGCGAAACCTAACAACTACCAACAACGTATTTTTGACAATGAATGGTTTCCTTCATTTCATTTTATAAAAATAGCATACATATCTCATCTCATCTGCAGTTTTGTACTGTAAATACTGTCAATGGGATTGCAAGTTGCAACACAACATAACATACGATGTGAGTTTGAACTTACCATCTGCAAGGACTTCGTAAGCCTCTGAAATCTCTTTAAATTTTTTGGTCGCATCATCCTGGTTGTCTGGGTTTTTGTCTGGGTGCCATTTTAAGGCGAGGCGTCGATACCTATACAAAAATCACACAAAGTAAACAAAAAAGTCAGGATTAGAATAGAACTGACAACTAGCAACAGACAAGCACCCAAGTCACGTCAAGTCATCAAAGTTCATTCCCTCTATATCCATCCTGCCATCCTTTCCATAAAAAAATCCTACTTTATTTTATTATCACCATTTCCATTCACAATCACTTTAGACATTTACATTGTCAACCCGATTGTGCTTGAAGGCTTGCTAAATATGAATATTGCACAAACCAACAAACTAACAAACCCACCCATCTATTAAATGTAAAACCATCCGTCAACTTTCGTTTTTTAAACCACGGTGTCTGTGCACTGTGCTCATCCACAACACGACCGCGACAACGACCATTTTCCCACAAATCTAATCTACACTCACGATACTCACGAACGAATCATCATTTAACTACATTGTACAATTTCGCTCCAACAAGGGACACTTTTCAGCTGATTTTTGTTTAAAATGTCACCAAAATTAAAAAAAATGATTAGTTTATGCAAATCTAGCTTCAAAAATCAAAAGTATTTAAATACAATTACAAATTATACCAAATTCGACTAATTATTCGCAAAATTGTACGTAAAACTGCATTGAATTTATGTACAAGTACATACAAAACAGAAGCAACTCTTGTAAAACTGTCCAAATTGTCCAATGCAATACAACTATTCGAATGTGGCACGCATAACGCATAAAACGCACAAGGCACAACACACACAGTAACATCATCAGTAAGAACAATTTACCTCTTTAATTATTTCCAACATGCCATTTGTTCTTAATCATTCCAACACACACAGCACAGTACAGCACAGTGCACAGAAACCAGTCAATTACCCGTATCTACTTGTCATTTTCTTATCTCCGCTATCCTTAACCAATGTTAATATTTTAAGAGAAAGTTTTGTCAAAGTAAGCAGTAAGTCATTCATAGTCATATTGTCATTTCAGATAATCACAAACTATCTAATTGACTCCACTCTCCCTCCCGCACTAACTAACTAATGTTCAACGATAGAGATAAGAAAAAATGCTGCGCCGTGCATGGTGGACTGAATTAATTATAAATTCTTCGAGATCTTCGCATGCATTCTTAAAACTAAAACGGGATTGCCGAAGTGTAACACGAAGTACAGGAATGTTCGTTCTACTTAGGATTTCTAATTAACATTTTCTACATTTTCTACACTAGACTAGGTATGTTACTTCCGTAGCTCACGAGAAGTGAAGCACAGCTTAACTGTGGTGGGAGATTGATAGCACGGACGGGGTGCTTGAAGAATTTCTTAATTTTGTGAAAATTGTACAAAAATTATATTTTCTAAATACATAAATCATTTTTTCTGTATAAAAAATCACTACAATCCTGGAAACACACATTTCTTATACTCAAAATCCGCAAATTGCCGCAGAAACTTTTCTTTGCACTAATTTGCTCTATTCCATACTGAACTCTACCATGAACCATGACCGAACATAAATCACGCCAATTTGGCATTTGAAAAATGGGGCAATTGCATTGAGGTAGGAAAAAATGCATAATGCATCAATCATAGCGGACGTCCAAGCTGCAGACAGTGGGAACGTAATTTTGTTACACATACGTTCTTACATTAGTGATAGGTCAAATCTGGTACGCCCGGTCATAGTCATAAACTATACATTGTATATTTTCATTTATGCATTTTATTTTATTGCAGGTCTCACGTTCCCATTATTTCTTATTGACATGGACTTGTCATTCACATTCACATTGTCTACCGGTCTAGTTTAAAATCGCCCTAAATCAAGTTCCTTTCCGTTCCGTACCTCTGACAATATTGCATTTCCCTGGCGATAGCGCATAAAAATGTGAGTGTATTTTCTGAATGAAACGCAGGCAAAGGACATTTTTATTTAGCAATTCAGAATGGCACTATCACTTTGGTATTTGAATTTGAAACCGAGCCAACCATACAATACACAAAAAAAGTAACGAAACGAAAGCCAAAGCCAAACCGCCGCCCTCACATAAAATGTCACATGTCGTGTGTGCATTGTATCGTATTTTGCATTTCATGGATTATGCAATCCCGGACGTCCGGTTGAGAATGCGAACTATCTTTCTATGCTAAAATCCTAAATCCAAAATAATTTTAAAATCGTGCAACTGCAAGTTCCCCTCTGATTTAAAAAGTTAAATCCTGCACTGCACAGTAAAATTAACTACCAAAAAATTACCATGCCATAATTATTACTTTGACATCCTGTGCAGGCGTAGGCGATTGCGATTGGCGGTGAACTCGGAAATCAAAGCAGGGTCAAAAATAATTAGACTTGACTTGTAATTTTTAATTGACCCGTCAAACCCAAGCGTCAAACCTTCGATAATTTATATGGTAATTTCAATGACAAATTAAATTAAATTTCGTATGGGGTGAACTATGGCTATGGCCTGTTTACACATGCATGCATCCTATATTTGTTTTTTGGTCCTTCCTAATTATTGGTTCGTGATGAAAAGCTATAATTACAAGAGGTCAAATCAAAAGCTATGTATGATTACAGATCACAAACTACAAACTACAAGAGGGTTCTTCAACCCTAGGTCATTCCTTTCTCATACTAACTAAAAGTAGTTTTGATTTTGGTTTAGCTTTAGTTTTGCCGGGTGGAAGGTCAAGACTCTTCCTTCAAACAAATCAAATCAACTTCAACATGCCAAATTAAGTGAGTCAGCCTAGCCAGCCCAGGTCTAAAAAACTTAATCTCTTCATCCATCGAACCATCACTATCGCGCAAATTAGTTCTTCCTACGCTCAACGATTCAACGTTCAAAACGGCATTATAGACAGGATGCAATTTATGTACGTGTGTTACGTGTTCCATTCCATCCACATTCAACCAAGTTCATACTCAAAGGGCGTGTGTCTAAAAAAAATATTAGTAAAAACCCATCCGATTCCGACAGGGTGGCACGGCACAGAAAATAGCGACAACTTTTTATATTTCCTGGTGCTGAATGAAATACTAATTCAATTCAAACAATTCAATTTAATATTTTGTGGCCCACCCTGTAAGTACGTACACTCCAAACATGAAAATCGTTAAATTAGCCAGCCGAATGCCAATTGAGTAACAATTACAAATTTATTATGGTTTGCCGGAAGGTTGAGGAACCACAGAGAGGAACACGAACCAACATACACAATAAAAATAAACATTGGATTTTTGGTACATGTATTACAAATTGCACATTGTGAATGTCAAATCGTGCCTTTGCATGCAGAGTGTTCAATTTTTAACAACACTTTGACCTTCTATGACTCCACTCGACGAAGTCAAATAAAAATAAACGCAAACATAGCCAAAACGAAAAACGATCAAACCGACGTACTATCCGCTGACGCTGCGCTGCGCCAACGTACGATGAAACCACCAAATGTGTTGTTTACTTAACATAAATAATTTTGATTGCATACAGACGATAGTACTGCAGTGCAGACGAAAAATCAGGGATAAAAAAATGTTTAGAATTACATAATATATGCGATGATGTGTGAATGCCGGGTCGTGTCGGTCTATGGGCCATGAGCCAGGGTCCAATAGTATTTGCAGTCGTAGTCGTAGCTAAAAATAGATTAGTACACCCAAACATAGGGCTGTTTTGGGAATATACGAATACGAGATACGACATACGTGAAAGATAAAAAAATAGCAAAGCAAGCCCGCCAATTGCAAGGATTTTGTGTCATTCCTTGGTGTCTTTCCTTTGGATTATATCATGCTCCTAACCTAACCTTCCACCTACTCATTTACGAACGCCACGAGAGTAGCTGTGTAGTAATGTATTGAAACATAATTATGAACAAGGATGAATTTTGTTGAACGCACGAAGACCACTTGTCTTGTCTTTTTGACATTACCTTGTCACAGCAGCAGTCGAGCAGTCAAATAAACCTTAAAAATCTAATTATAAAACAAAAATCCTGGCAAAAGAATGTGTAATCTTGTACAATGTTTTTGTTTCCTTTGTTACACCCCACCATTCCATTCCATTCTACGTTAATCGTCGTTCGTCACGCACGCACGCGACCCAGGCCCAGGCTCAGGGTTCGATCTTGAAAAATGAAAAAAACCTTATGCAAAAATAGACTAGGGCATTTGACAAGAATCGGATGGACGACGGCGACAAAGGGAAAAATAAAAGGCTAGGCTAGGCTGAGGCTCGTCGAGGACACTAAACCCGCCCAAAAATTAATTAAACAACAGTGTGAGCAGGCGTGCCGTGCAGGCGGCAAATCTTTACTGTGAATCTTCTTATCATTGATCTTCGTTATTCTGCTGTTGCTGTTATGGTATTTAGCTTTAGCTTCCTTGGTTTTGTGGTTCCCAAGATCATCAATCAAAATCAGCTATCAGCTAAAGGGGTTTGGTTTAGAAATTGCTGTAAAATAAAATCATGGTCATGGCAAATTTTTTAATTTACTGGAGGGGACAAGTGGGAATACTAAATCTGGTCAATTTGGAGATTTTTAATTATTGCATACTTTCCTTATTTATTACTACTTAAAAATTCAAACACGTGTGATTAGATGGATGCAAATACAGTTTTGAGAAAACACTAAAACGTAAAACCCAAGAGAAAAAAAATTAATTTGAAATCTATACGAATTCATCCAAACTTCCTAAGGTTTCTTTTTTAGACAGAAGGCAGAAATGAGGCGCAATAATAATTGGTTGCTGCCAAATGTAAATTTCCTAAAGAGGGAAATGAGTCCAAAAGATCCAAAAGTTTTGACTCACGGCACGGGCACGGCAGCACGTTACACATTAGATGGAAAACTTCTCGAAGAACATAAGGAAACATAAACACAAACACAGGGAAGTGAGTTAATATTTACAAAAAAAAAAACTAAACAAAAGCCAAAAAGTCTTCCAAAGGGATTGGCATCCGCGATCAGCGTTTACTCTACTCTATCGTCTTGTCTTATTATAAACACGGGTATCTCTATCTTTCAAAGGTCAACTTTTCTACGTATGGAAGATGATAAAAGGCAGCCCTTGATCATTTCTCTATGTAGAGGCAGGGCAGAGGGTTCGATTTCCACGTATAAGTTTTTACAATCATTTAGCGAATTTTTGAAACCATTCCAATCCAATGAATCGTGACTTGGAACCATAACGCAAAATTACTATCACCGTACAGCATTCTCACCTGCCTGAGTGCCTGACTATCTCTTTATGCACATACAATACGATATGAGTAATTAAACACCTGTAATTACGAGTAAGTAAACTCATAATTTTGTAGCAAGGTTTTTAGGGAAAACGTAAAAACGCTGCACGTGTGAGGAGAGGAGAAAGAAAGACAATATGTGTGCATACTTGCAACTACGGATGTATGTCAATTTACAATTTCCATTCTCTAAAGCACAAAGTTAAAGTTAACGAGATTAAATATGCAAATCACACAGTGTGTGACTGAACAAAACAGAGTACGAGTACACTACGCAGAACTAGCACTAGCACCAATCTGTCTACCAAAGAAAATCCTTACCAGGTGTCCTGCCCTATGTTATTAAAAAATGAATATTTAAACAGGAGAGCAGAATCTCTAGCAAATGTGTAAAATTCTTCGTCCAAATCCTCACATATGCATGCAGGCACATGTAACAATGACCTGACTCACCTGACTCTGACTCTGACTGACCAACACTTTATTTTACTGACTTTACAATTAAGGGAATGACCATAACTTTAACTAAATTTTTGGCTTGGTATTTTTTTTATTGCACTCCCTGCATGCCACTGCAATGCCGTGTTTGAGACAAAGACAGTGAGTGCTTGCTCAGTGCCAAGTTCAATGTAAAATTGCAAATGTGCATTCACATTCTACAATGTCCAGCCAGGCCTGGCCAGAAACAAACTGACATTATTGTGCAAATATTATTTAAAAAGATTAGACGAGTCAGTTGTGTGGTGGTGTCGTTGGTTTTAGGCTATCTCCAGTGCATATCAACGGCCAAGTCAAGTCAGGCAGGACATAAAAAAATAAATGGCAGGTGGATAGAACAGCACATGCATGCACAGGTGAAGCACAGGCACAACAGGTTGGACTACCTGCATGCAGCCGGAGGAACAAAGAAAAAGAAGTCAAGTCTGGTCTGGCAAATAGCAAAGGCAAAAACCAAGTTTCCCTAAATGGTCAAATTGCCATTTTGGTTCTCGGGAAATGGATGGAACGGTCAAAAAGTTAAACAAACGGGCACAAAAAAAATGTACATGTACAGGTGAGATGAAGTGAACAAGTGAAGCATGATAATAAAAGTTGAACAAAGTGATCGGATTACTTTAGCAAGAGCAAGAGCAAAAGCTGATTTGAATTGAAGGCTGAAGGTCTTCGTACTTTAAAAAATTCGTGGATCAATAATTTTTACATTGTCAATGTGTATAATGATTAACTCTGTCTGTCAGTTCTTTTGACATCACTAATCACTAGTCGATTAGACGGGTTAATTGCTAGTCATTAATTTTTGTAATGTAATGTAATGTGATATTCCGGATCTCAATATTTTTATCCAATCAATTACTTTCTTTTTCTTACGATACGAAGATACGATTAGGTAAGGAAATTACAAAAACCTCACAAAATTCTCACAAAATGTATAGAGACCTTACATTTATTTACATTACCAATCCAAAAAAAAGTCACATAAAATTAAAGCCTGCCTACGCCCAAACAAATTACAAGAATCACGTTCACGGGAACTGGACGTACGTAAGTACTGAACTAGACTAGACAGCTGGACAGGATGACTCATAAAAGTTCATTTTTTCCAGGACGGCCACAAAAAACTGGTCCATGACGATTTTTAATGGGAGATAGGAACTGGAAAACTTTCTATTAAAATTCCCACCCCGTCCGTTTCACCATACTGTTAATAAGGTCGATCGCACTACACTGCACTGACTAAGTGAATTGCACTATTTGCAAATCTAATTTGCATATTGAACCCTGCTGCCTGATAAAGCAAAAGTCTAAGAACTAATTATAAATTCAATTCCGTTCCTTCCTTCCTTTTTCCTACCTGTGGTTTTTTGTTTTTGTCATTTTGTTAGCGTCATCATCATTTTCCTATTTATTCGTCACTCCTTCACACCTACACACCTAACACAACACCCGATATCGTCATAAAATTTACTCATGATAATTACTAAACACGATTATTTGTCGTCGTCATCATAATTTCTTATTTATATTGATTGTCATCATGAATGACTCCATTAACTGTGAAATACAAAATGCATTGCATTGCAATTGCATTGCACGCACTGTATAATTTTAAAGATTCCAAGGATGATGACTAATTGAATTTGACGTAGTCATTTTTAAAACAAATCCGGGGTTTCGGTTTACTAATGTTATGAATAATATGACAAATAGAAAATTAGAATCAGAATATCGAAACGTTTGAATAAAGTCAGGTCTTTAATTTATAATTAATGATCCTATCATCAGTTCGACGAAAAATTGTCTAACCCGGAACATTGTAAAAACAATTAAGAAATCACATCTACATAAATTTCAAGTAATAATTGCAATTCGTTAAATGACTGGACCGACGACCGCTACTATACTTATAATAACATATTTAAAAAATGTAAAGAAAGTATGCCACGGTCATGCCAAATGCCAGACCAAAGGAGAAATTATTTAAATTAATTATATTTAAGTTTTGTTATTTTAATTATGTTGACCAGTCCAGCCAGCCAGACAGCAGGGTTTGCATAAATTATAAATTAGTATTCAAGCTCGTAATTAAGTTTAGAAGAAACTTAATAGCTTGGTAATTAAATTTGAAGGTAAAAAAGATTGCAATTGGCAATTGCAATGCAAAATGTTTAAAAGTTTAAATGTTGTATGTTGAATTCAATGGGGGTAATAATTCACTTTAATTGAATTGAAAGGACAACAAGAGAACAAGAAACAGTTAGACTGAACACTAAATACTCAACTTTCACAAACAACTTAACTGGTCTAAATTCTACGGACGGACGGGCCAGTTTCAAAATTTCAAAGTCAATATTTAAAAAAAAATACTAATTAATTAATAGTCAATGGGCGGTTACCTAACCTAACCGTACACACGTACGCTCTCACATTTAATTTGACCATTACAAAACTACCGGCCATTTTAAATCAAAATTTTATACACACATTCATTCAAAACACAATCAATTCATAATTTTTAATTTTTTTTAATTAACTTACGCTTTCTTGATGTCTGCCGTCGTTGCATTTTTGGAGACTTCCAGGACACGGTAATAGTCCACCATTTTTTAGTGTGTATTTTTTTTAAATCACAGATTTCTTGAAAGACCAATTTGGTAACGGTTTCCGGTGCGGTCCGATTTTCCTTAGACTAACTTGATCCACCGAATGCCTCCAAAATACTGAATACTTCCTTCTAAAATCCGGCAGTAATAAAATGTCACTTTTTCACACGAATACGATATACGACCAAACGACACGAAATCGTCCAATCGTCACGGTTCACGGTTCACGCACCTCGTCCAGAAAATCCAGGTGTAGACGACAACGACCAGTTCAGTGCCCTCAAATAATAGTAGTAAAAAAAAACTTATCGATTCGACCTCCTTTCCTTTACTTTGGCTAGTGTTGTGTTCTTCTCTCACAACAATTCCCGGGGATTGGTTCCTATGACAACCACGGTCCCATTGACTGACTCATGGACAAGGGACAAGGCAACCCAAAAATTCTGTTGTCTATTTTTTTTGTAATTTTATTTTGTGTATAGTGTAGTGGAGAGACACGTACACACTACACGTTCAGTACACGAAGAGTCTCTGCTTATGACTGAAAGGGTTTGAGATTTCTGTGTTGGAGAGTCGAGGTTTGGGTTTGGGGTTGCATTTGCATGCCAACACACACGATGCGATGCGATGCTATGCTATGCTATGTTAGAGCTGCATGGGATGACCAACTTTTTTTTAACCCGTCCGTTTGTGCTGTCGTTCGTTCGTTCCCTCTGATTTTATGTTGTGTTGTGGTGGATGTCTAGAGTTTAGGTATCTCTTCTACTAGTTGTTCCTTCTGAGAAGAACACTGGATGCAGTGTTGGAGAAAAACACTGTGTAGAATACTGAATGGTGTATTTGTAATTGGACTATGGTCGAATCCCTGGAAATACAGATAAGAAAGACAAAAACATGAAGAAATAGAGGGGACACATTGGATACAGGGTGTCCCAATAAATGCGGCTATCGGTCTCGGTTTTGTCGAGTTGCTAATTCGACCCGACCCGGCCATCCAATATTTATATTGATAAGGCATCGGCTAATTCCTGATCGGATGGATGGACTCAAATACGTAATGTCATGATAGGGAAATATTATAACTAATGTCAAATAAGGTGTCAAATTGTCAATCATACAGGTAGGTACTAGGTTAGGTAGGTCAAGAGTGCAGAGTGTGCGTGTA
>JAQGCB010002958.1:0-10548 GCA_034698835.1 Protaphorura tricampata | reverse complement strand
ATTTTTGTAATGCTTGAATTCTTTGCTGATTCTGTTGACACTTGAAATAAAACTAAATCTAAATCTAAATCTAAATCTAAATCTAAAATCTGCGCTATTATAGGTATACTAAATATGCGGCAAGCGGCGCGGCGGAGTAAGTTGTTCATGGAATTTATTGGTTTTAAGCGGCATTATTATCAAATGCAAGTCTTTGGGACGTAAAAATGTGTTCAAGACATTCAAGAGTTTCTTTCGGGAATTATTCTTTCTATCCAAGCTCAGAAATTTTTTGCGGTCATCCATTGGAGTTCACAGTTCAGTCCAAGTCGGGATTCTTTCTTATTCTTATGTAAAGTTGATGGAGTCGAAGTCGACTGGCTGGCATTCATGGAGCTGGAGCTATAAAGCTACTACATACGAATTACATGATTATGATTAACCTAACCTTCTACCTCTAAATTAATAATTGTCTACTCTACGAGGAATAGTTTCTTTGGAATGGAATGTAGGATCAGGTATTTAGGTCGAAAATATAAAAGAAATTACAACAATGTTAATGTCCTTAGGCATATTTTTATATTGGCCTAGCTAGCTTTAGCGTCTTTTCGACCTTTGATAGAATTGTGATCAAGTAAAGTCATGAAACGAACTGGAGTCTGGAGACTGTATCTGAATAGAAAAAATATTACTCATACATAAATACCGTAGATCGTAGAGGGATCAAGCTTTTGCAACCAGGGACGTGTGTCTCCAATAAATGCATTCAACTTGAGCAAATAATTGCACTCGATATATTTCCAGTAGTTGAGAATTGTGAGATTCATATTCTTGAGTTCTTGTCCTGTGAGTGTGAGTTCGTATGAAGAAATATAATATAAGGTTGAAGTTGTAGTTTTCATGTTGAGAGACCTGGTTCAGGTGTGACAGAATAGAGTCGGGTTGTGTTTAATTAGGAAATCTGACGATACAAGAAAGACCGGGGTGGTTGTCGCAGCTAGGTGATCTTGCAACGTGCAATTAAGCGAATACCCGAATTGTTTACATGAATTACATAGGTATATTGCTAACAGAATCTACTTTGTTTCCGGTTTAGAATATTCAAATAATGGAGTTCGGCAGCTCAACATTCCCAAAGTGTACAAGTTCAGGGTTTGCAGTTGTTCCTGACTGGCTTAGAAATCAGGTCGTGAATGCAATTGGTCCAGCAGACTTGGACTATTTTTTGGAGACTAGGGGACCAATCGGAAGAACAGTTTATGTCTGCAACGTAAGTTCAGCAAGCATCAATTTATTATACTAATTATAAAAATTTAAGTAAAGCCATTTGGTCTGGCGTCTTCTGTCTGGTGGTTCGTTTAACCAAATAGTCGGTCGAATAATCCGCTATTCGATATTCAACCAAATCAAGATTCAGCACTATCAGTGAATTAGGATATTCTCTGGCATTATTTGCCCGATTAATGCTCTTTATTCTGCTACTGAAGTAACCCGAAGCAGTATTACCGACTTCCACTATTCGTGCAATGTTGGAATATCACTAAGGAAAGTAAATAGTTATGTTGTTTTCTGGGCTCTAGGTCGATTACAACTTGAATGTACCAGAGCTAGAGGATGTTTTTAGGATAGCTGGGACTGTTGTTAGAGTGAGAATACTGAAGAACAGATTTGGGACGAGCGCCGGGAAAGCTCTTATTGAATTCGAGCAAACAAATGAAGCCACTCGTGCTATCGGTTAGTATGTATTGTCCACTATTATTCGTATATTTAAGATTGACAGGGAATTCGTACTTTAACTGGAGGACTTAACCAAAAAGTACCAAATATAATTTCAACAATTCTGGAGTAAAATATCAGAATTATATACCTAGGGATCAAACTCCTCAACAGTGAGTGCCAGTTGCGCTTGTGCGCCACTATGCAACAATTAGAGAACTTTAAGTCAATATCTAAAAAATGTGTGGGTTTACTGTTTTCAGATTTGTTGGATAAACAAACAATTTTCGGCCGGAAATTGATAGTACGAATGCATTATTATATCAACACCAGACACATTGCTCAAGGATTACAGATGAATGAATGGTTTGGATGTCCTAGTCGAAGTGCGGAAATTACGCAAAGTAAAAGAATGGATTCTGACGAAGAACTGACTATAGTATACTCAAGTAAGTTTGTAATTCCGATCTGTTCTTCTTGAAATATTTTCTGAATGGGTGAACGACACGATTTGCAAAAGGCTGGATAGATTTAGATTTTTAAATTCAAGATTAAATTTCATTTCAGAGCCCTGATTTTCTCGATTTTCAAGGATTAACACAAAATTGCAGAATCGTGGACATTCCGTATCATGTGTTAAATTAATGTCTGAATTTTCAGGTATCCCCTCAAAAAATTCCAATCGGGAAAGGTGGGACTACGTTACCGCTCCTTTGACTCAAATGTCGGACAATGAACGTGCAGAACCAAAACAGACCTCACCGATTTACGTGACTGGACTCACAGCACCAACAACCCCATCGTCGTCTTGCACTCAGAATAACCAAAATCTTATTAGTATTATTCCTACCCCTACTCCGTCAACGATGCCCGAAAAAATGCCTGCTACCTCTCCCGGAGACGATAACCCAACGCCAATAATTGTCTCCTGTACTTCACTCAGTTCGGCAGCAACGACAGGAATAGGAATATGTAATCAGCTTCCTCCGCTAGTATTGTCAAAATCTCCAGAAAATACAAGAACACCCGAAGACATTTCTGCTGCAACTCTCGGAGACAATGACCAAACACCAGTAATTGTCTCCTATACTTCACTCGTCAGCGTCGTCAGTCCGGCGGCAACCGCAGAAATATATAATCAGCTCCCTCCACAAGTAGCGTCAAGGTCTTCAGATAATTCAATGACACCCGAAAACATTTCTGCTCCAACTACCGGAGTGGCCGAAGAGGACGACCCAACGCCAAGAATTGTCTCTTTCACTTCACTCAGTCCGGGGACAATGTCTAATCAGCTTCCTCAACAAGTAGTGTCAACATCTTCAGATAATTCAACACGTACAAAAGAATTAATAGATTCTTCGAGACCTACTCAAGCCCGGGTGACATTTGCCGGCGAATTATCGACTCCTTCCAGTCACAAGCTTCCAGTGAAATGGACTAACGTTAACGATTCCAACAGCCCAATATTTCCATCGTTAACAGTAAAAGTGAATCCACGTTTACAAGGCAAATTGACCAGAGAAGAAATTCTGTTTGCTCAGAAAAAAATGGGTAATGCGAGACTCTGTCTTTCATATTTTGTATTTCTTAAATGAGGATAAGCCAAGCACAAGCCCTAGACTCGGCCAGTCAGTCAAGCCGTTCGGGGCACTTGTTTTGGTCCAATATTGTTCAATTAACTTTGAAATCCGATTCCAGTCGCATTGCATGAACATTCATTTTGGTTTTGCAGATATCCATGTAAAAGCTCTACTGCTGTACACACCTGAAATGTTTAAGGATTGGTTGAAGGAACAGATTTTAATAAAGCCGGAACATAATTTTGAAAGAGATTTACAAGGTCAGAATGATCCAAACGCCAAACGCTACCCTGGGAAAAATACTTTGTATCATGGTTCAATTTTTGACACAATTTATCCACCAAAAACTATACTTCAACTCCTTTATCACTGGTCGTGTCAAACAATGGCCGCAGACGTCGTGGAGTGGACTGGAGTAAGTCCATATAATAAAAATACTATTATATTAGTCTTTGCTAGTCTAGTATCAGCATAGACTAGTATTTACTAGTCTCATTTATTTAAATGCCCCTTAAAAAAATAAATATGCTCTCCTTCAGGTTCCAAGTAATTTCATAAAGGATTTCTACACCTTATTGAGGAGTGCTTGCATGGTGGCTCTACACGAAATGTGTCCTCTGATGGGCGGAAAGTCAAAGTTCGTGGAGATTGGGTTAGCTTGTCTGGAAGCAACTAATGTAAGGCTTAAAACGGTGGTATCGAATTGATTCGTAGATTTCTTTTTCAGTTTTTATCTTGCCAAATTCCACAGTTTCATACAATCTCGTCAATCAATTTTGCTAATTAGACCAGAACTAATTAATTTTTACCCATATTTTGATTTTTTAGGTTAAGAGCAGACCAAAAGTTGTCGAGATTCTTGGGGCATTTGACTGCAGTACAAAAGCAATCCGAATGAGTGTAGTCAACCCAGAAAACACTGCGGTAATTATAATTGAAATTTTAATACTACAAATAAAGTGGTTCAAAATTATTCACACAGTTCCTAGAGCAGCTCAAGACAGAAGAGGTTGCAAAAAGTGTGAACGAGATATTACATTTCACACATAATTTAGTAGTACAATTTAATCCGGACTTAGTGTCATGAACCACCGTTATCCTGTTTCTAGAAAATATCTGAACGTCGACGCCCGAGGGAAACTTTCAAACAAATTCTGCGACCATTAAATCGCTGGATCGACAAATCGAGTACACTTCTAATTGACGGGAGTATTGATAAGGTGATCTTAAAAAACTTGTTACCTTAGCGCACTTTTAGCACATTTTTAATATTTTGTTTTTCTTTCCGTTTAATTTAGTCCGTCCTTTTGGAAATGGGGTTTGAAAATGTACAACAGCGTAAATCAAATGTCGTGGACAGTCCGATCAATGCGAACGTTATGGATTACATATATCACGCCATACCCGAAATGTTCAGGGTGAGTTTGCCTATTTCGAAAATATCCAATCCGGGTTTTAAAATTTTAAGTTTCTAAAAGTAGAGAAACACTTGTTTTTTAACTTTTCGATTTCGATTCTGTACAGAATACATGGAGTCGGTTGAGCAATAGTCTAATTCAACAATTTCTGGACGAATTGTCTTGGCGTGAACGGTGGGGACAATCACCGACCGAAACATTTAATACTATGATCAAAGATTTGGCCGAAATGACGGAATGGGACGATGGTAAAATAGAAATTTTTAAAATCACAGTAACCATTTCCACACCTTAATTCAAAAAACGTGCACAAAAAATGTATGTATAAAAAATGTAAACTTCTGATAAATTGTATTTTTTGATAGGCGAGTCCCTTATCGATCGATTAAATCGAATCTCATTAGATCCATTCGGAGAATGGTCAGCCCGATGTAGTAGTAGTAGCGAAAATGAATGTACGGGTGCACCACTCCTTGATAGTACTAACGAACACACGAAGGACCCAAGGGAACCGGATGATGATCTACCACCAATACTCGAAGCATATCCTCTTGGATGTACTCCTCCAGTTAGCCCGAGAACAAATTCCATGTTTGAAGGACCACCTCTACTTCTTCCACAAGTTCGAATCCATGACGTTAAGGACGAGTCTCAGTCTCAGCCAGTAAATAAACCGAGTTTGAAAAGAAAAATTGACCCACCGGTGGTGGTAGTACCGGATGAACCCAATCTGTATCAGTATTGTGTGATTGAACCGAAGAAAATTGCTCTACAAAGTTATTACTACGCAGAGTGTTTGGGAAATTTGTCACTCTTCGTCGATCGAGTTGACTTTCCAACAACGTCAAAAGTAAGATTTGCCTTTTTATCATTTTTATGCATCAAGCTCTGAACTACCAGCTGTTTCTCGTAATAATATTATACACCATTTTTATTTATAGTGCCCTTTGTGTTCAGTTAAATTCTTCAGTAATCTGGAAGTGATTCGCCATATTTTTCTACACTTTCAGTCCAGAGAAGCCGTTACACCAAGTTCACTAAGGACTTTGTGTGAGTACTGTTTGAAGGATGTGGGAAACACAAATTTGGCTCACTTCAAATATGTAATGTTTAAGATATACCTATATAATTTTGCTGCTGTTGATTAAAATGGAGACCCCAACTATGTTCAGATTTCCCTAATATCTCAAAATTATTCTTACAAGTTTGAGTTATCAACGGTGCTTGCTGAACAGCGTTGGGATCTTCCTCGTTAATAAAATTTTAATCTGTTTACGGTATTATTTTCATAAATCTAGGATCACAAATTGGCAGATATTACTTTCCCTTGTTTAATCTGCGAGCAAGATTTGTACACTCAAACAAACTTAACTTTACACATGTGGGAAAATCACGATCAACATGAAATGCCGTACAGGTGTGAAATATGCAGCTACAAATCATCATTCCACTACGACGTTGTCAATCACTTTGCCCAGGTTTAAGTTTATTTGAACTACTGTCAAACTATTTAAAAAATATGATTTTATTTTGTACGTAATCATGAATCATTCCAATAATAATAACCATTTTACAACAGAAGCACTCAGGAACGGATTCTGTACTATGCCCACGGTGCTTGAAAGTATTACCGGCAAAGTCATTTGCTTGTATGAAGGAAATTGTGCATCACCTTCAGGTGAAAACTCAAAATTACCTTGCAAGGGACATTCTTAAACTCCTAACATGTGTGCCAGTACCCTGAAGCAGTATATTTTTTTCTGGCCCCCAGCCATGCACTGACCATGAAGCAGTATCAAAATTATGCCTTCCCCGGAGGTCATGGAAGTTCACCCCCATGCCACTTAAAATGTAATGTGAAATGCAGCCACCATGGATCTGGGCTCCCTTTACCGATTTCACATTACATTAAGTGGCAACACCTTTTGACACCTTTTGTGACCTCTGGGAGGCACAATTTTGATAGACGAAATTGGAATGATTCACGGGCAGTGCATGCCTGGGGACCCGAAAAAAAATGTACTTTTGTACAATGTACAAATGTAGCAAAAACTTTACTTACATTTTGCAATTGTATTTATTCAGAGCCACACTAACCGTACTCAAAAGAAATGTCCACAATGCATCTTGGTGTTCACCAATGATACAGAGCTAGGGAAACATCTTTTGGAAATTCAGCATCAAAAAAATGGATTAGCCCAATCTCCCATTCCGTACAGTGTGACGAGTTCTGCTGCAATTAAAATGCCGAAACCACCGAGCATGAAACGTTTGCAGCCAGCGGCGAATTTTACACCACCGTTGAAAAAAGTTCGAAAGACTGACAAAACGACTTTCTCTAAGATAAATGAGAAGGAAACATATACAAAAACAGAAATACCAGACGACGGGGAGGGGTCGATGTATCATTCTATGAAACTGAATAATCGATTTTCTAATTGGACGTGGAATGAATCAACGAAATGTCTGGAGTGCAACAACACTGGTGTTACGAGTGACAATCATTTTCGGTAAGGCTTTTGTGATTCCATCCATTTTTCAAATCTTTTAGTTGAGAATTCGTCAGTTTAACCCAAATAGTTTAAAATTTTATTAATATTCTTTTTGTCAGGGCCTATATGGCGTGCATCAGATGTCGTTTTGGAACATGTTGCCGTACAGCAATGATGAATCATAATATTAATGTGCATCCAAACAGTGGGGAAATCCATTTGAAATCAAGTTTCAATGTTAAGATGGCGGATTTATTAGAAGCGAATATTTATTGTGGGTGTGGATTTGGAACCAGGACCGGAAACGAAATGGGTACGTACGTGTATACCCCTATTTATGTTTCCCTGAATGACGCTAATTTTAGATATGACGACTCTTATTTTTCAGCTCGCCATTTACACCATTGTGGTAAAATGACTGCCCTAACTGAACTGCCGGAAGAATTGGTCATCGATGAAGACGGATGTGACATGACGCCAGAAATGCCAGAATAGAAGCATTTACTAACCCCCACACTTCCATGTTGACATTATTTCAATATTAAGTTCCTGAATTGAAACTTAGGTATGTGTTCATGCGGTTCGATTTTTATAGAATTTATATTTTATTACATATGTATTTATCATATGTACCAATCATAGAATCATAATTCATTATGTGGATTGTGTCAAATTATTATGAACTCTTGTTTGAAACAAGTGTTGAATAAAGTATAACTACTAAGAAAATACTGGGCGAGACGGTCTCCTTTTCAAGAATAAACGTAAAAACAATTACTGATTTATCCGAGAAAGAAAAAAAAAGAAGGTAGTAAAAACCTTTGTGGGACTGAAATATTAACAGATCAGATTCAAATAACTCTGTGCAGCTGTATTGGGGGTTTCTAGTGACACTGGCAATAGTGACGTGACCAAGAATATCAATAATTCGTACAAATTCATTTGAATTTGAACAACTTTTTATTGTCTAGTATCGCAGCGGTTTTACAACTTACTGTGGTTTTCCAGAACCACGTTTCATCCTTAGTGTTAAAACAATTTCAATTTCAATTGAATTACATACTATTATCTTTTTCGCGGCAGTCTTCTTGAGCAGATTATAATTTATGTTTTTTTGTGGAAATGGAAGACTTCTCTTTAGGACAAATTATAAAGTTCACTTTCGAACAAGGAACTGAGACATCAGAACACTGAGCACCATGACAAACCCAGCCATGCTCGTCAAACGTTGAACTCCATTCACACAAATGTCAGTCGTTGTTTTCTTGTAGCCATCTTTGCAGACACACTCTCCAACATTCGCGTCATGTCCTGCCGGTGGAGTCCTCTTAGGCTTACACTCTGCATGAGGAATACAAAGGGGATGCATATTGGCGTAGTCAACTTTATGCTTCATGATTGTCGTCGTCTTATTTCCAGAAGCATCGACGATTGTTGTCGCATTCTCGATATATGTGACTCGATCCTTGTCAATCACACAATCTCCTTGGACTCGACTGTAACATCCATAAACTGTTATTTTCTTTGATTTGTGATGACCACTGGTGCTTCCACTGTCGCCACGACTTCCACCACCACCACCACCGTTCGACCCTGCGACTGCTTTTCCAACTTCATAACCAACTACACCGGCCACGACACCTCCAGCGACGGCTGTTCCTGTTGAAACTCCTTTACTTTTGCTTTTACCACCACCCTTCCCTTTTCCAGGTGACCTTTTCCTTCGGTCATTAACTTTGATCTCTCGAGATGTGAAAATTTGGTTCCGGGGATCAGCACACTGGCATCGCAAATCTCGACAAGCTAGGAACTTATCAGTATCACATGAGTCCTTCGTGGTCGTTGTCGAAATCACACCGGGAGAGAGTTCCTGAGTAATGTTGGCGTCAGGTGTGCATGTTTCTTGGTATTTAGCACCAAATGTTTGTCCACACAGAGCCAGAGTCAACACAAGTACGCAGGGAAAAATCATGTGGAAGGACGCCATCTGTGAAATCAGAAGAAATCGGAGTTACTGTCCTATACAAGTTCACCTCCATCGGAGTCTCCGGGGTCTGACGTCACAACTCACAAGTGAAGGGTGCCTATTATGTGTTGGTCAACCAAAGTCCGTCGGAGAGAAGCAAAAATTGCATTACAAATTACTGCCACTACTTATTACACCAGGAGTGAGTATTATATGTACTTCTGTTTCTGTACTTTATAGTAGTAGTAGTGCTTTGGAAAGCTATTTTTGCTTCTCTCCAACCAACTTTGGCTGACTCACACATAATTGGAACCCTTCACTTGTGACGTCAGACCCCGGAGACTCCGATGGAGCTGAACTTGTATGTGACAGTATTGAGTACGAAGAATATTTCCTAGTTGTAATCCGGTCTGGGTTAACAGCTTGCTAAGTTGTGAAGTAAGTTCTTAAAATTAATTAGGAAATCAGGAATTAATTAGGATCTTCCTATTCAGTCTCTGGCCAATTACTAATTTTTAAAATGGAATTAAGACTAACATCACAAGTCAATTTCGGATTTGAAAATGGACTGAAAAAGTTCTTTTGTACACGGCATGGGAACGGACTTGATCAACAGCAATGTTCTGCAACATTATATTTGATATTGCAATTATAAGTAACTTGTCCTTTTTGGGGGAAATTAACTTTTAGTAAATGATAATTACGTTATGACTTGGAAAATAACTTCAATTACGCGAATTTTAATTGAGAACATTGAAATCAATTGAATTAATATAATTACATGTTTTCCAGAGTAATTAATTACAAATGTTAATATCTCCTATAATACTCAAAACCTTAATTATTGGATTCGTATGGAAGACTTTGAAAACGGGAAGGATTATCGCATCGGTTAGTACATGTACAGAGTTTGGGCGAATCAAAGGTGCGGATTAGCGGATGGTGGTAGAGATGATTCGGCTTAAAATTCCAGCCATAAATTTTTATTAAAGAAAAACTGTCAAAGGAATCTTTTAAATGAGACTAAAACACGTGATCTAACCGTTCCGAGTAATTCTTAAGGGTCAATCCCAGCTTACGATGAGAATAGAAATTTTTAATTTTCGTTTCAATTTCATTAAATAGTTCATTTTAGATTGCCGAGAAAATGTTTGGTCAATAATAAAATAAATTGTAAAAATTATAATTATACTACAAAAAATATGATTATAGTTAGTTCCTCCCCCGTAACTTCTTAGTCAGTTACGTCACTCAACAATTCCGGCAGCATTTGGTAGATACGTGCGCGTTAGATAGGTGAATATAGGTGCGTGGTCTTATACAGGGTGATTCAAAACTAACATTCTATTTGTTGTAATTTGTTAATTTTAACTTTATCTGAACAGCGATATAGTCAT
>JAQGCB010002957.1:0-10551 GCA_034698835.1 Protaphorura tricampata | reverse complement strand
GTATATATATTTTTGGACACAAGACTACGAAACCACAAACTGGATGAACTGAACTGTCGCCGCAGAAAGACTGAACTCAACTAGATTTTCTGAACCGTCGGTTTTTTCGTCCTCGTGGACAAAAATGAGAAAAGTTTGAGGCAAAAGGAGTCGTCGTGGTCGAGGATGACGAAATATTCCTATGTACGAAATATATATATTTCAGACAGACAGGGTCGAGTTCGAGTCTCTGATACCATGCGCCTTAATATAGCATGAGCCAACCGTATGATCATTTCATTTTTGCAAAAAAAAATGTGCTAAGTCTGACAAGCCTATGCTGGTTACAGCATAGCGAAAAAAAATTCGGGGGAAATGTAAGCGCCAGCGCCAGAGCCACGCCGGTCTACCCCTTTTCTCCGTCTGGTTTGGGTTGGTTTGGTTGTACAGTACTGTAGTAGGCGGAAAAACCCTTTTCTATATTTTGTATCAGGATTTTAGTGGAGATTCTATTCTATTCTGTCACGAGTTTCTTTTGGAGTTGATACTACTCCGAGTTCGGATCGGAGCTCTTGTTCCGCAATCCCCGAACCGAACCCGGGCATTGCGCCACTTGTGGCAGGGAAGGAAAATGTAGTTGAACAAAAAACACGTTGAAACTTTTTTGAGTCGAGTAGCAAGTTGTGAAGAAAATTTTTTGCATTACGATTCTTTCGATTCTCCATTCTCCTTTGGGAACCACTAATGGAATATTTAGAGAATACTGTAAATGTTCATATTTTTGTATGAAATGCTAATCCTATTCCTAATCCTACCTGTGTGCAACCGGTGATGTCAAAAGTAGCTGGCTAACCAAAAATTCTGAATTACCCTTTCAAGGCTGGAATACCCAAGAATTAACCATAGAATTGTCGTGAAGATAGAAAGATAACAATTATTGGGAAAATCCGCTTCGCGTTTTTAGAAACTATCATGCGATGTTCATTACAGCAGCATGCCCTATTAGCAAAGCATTAAAATATGTACACTTGTCAAGCTCACTTTTCAACTGTGCATTTTGTCACAGAGCGCACGCTGCGAATTTTAGTTAAATTTTAAAAACTTCACGAGAGTCCGGCGTCTTCTCTGTTAAAAAGTTTATGATCTTTCTTATCTTTCTTAGTTCCTATATGTACAATAATTAAAAAAAATGCAGTCTTTGTTTATGTCTATAACAGTAGTCCAGTGAAGTCTGTCTAAATAGTACGTCGGTACTCATCCTGTTCTGTAAATTAAGAGATCGTAAATAATAGAAAAAAAGCATGGCCATTCCTGACAGAAACTGTAAGGCAGTTTCCGTTAACTGTTGCAAAATGTAAATTGCATGAGGACATTCGCGTATCTCGCTCTAGCTGGAAGAAATTATTTATTAATGCATTGACGACGGGGTCGTGTAATAGAAAACGGAAACTTAGCTCGAGTTGTACGCTAGAAAAAGCTAAAATAGCTAGAATTTCAGAAGTAAGTATAAAAGTAGCCTTGAGAAACTTCGAACTTCATGTTACACTGCAATGCACTGGGACTGCGACTGGGACAGGACGGCAAACGCAAAGTTTTTCATGCATACTTCTACTCTATTGTGGTCTCGGTCTATATTTATATGTAAGAATAATAGTTCGCGAACTCAAGTAGATTCAGATATAAAAATCAAGGGTAAGTTTCAACCCTGAATTTTGTAAAAGTCTCGCCAATGCATTAGAGTAGGAATCCGACCCCGATTTTGATTTAAATTGACAGTTCAATGTACTTCTATTTTTTTAAATTTCGTCTGTGTTGTGTTATATTCATACGCCGATTCGTTGCCTTATGTTTTTAGCACATTCCTGACTTGTTTCGTTTAAATCTGACGAAACGGAATTCCTCATTGTTTTTCATGACATTATCTCCATGAAATAAGTTCACGCATGTATTCTCACCGGGTGAGACTGGGATTTGGGATAGGACTAACACTAAACTCCACAGAAAATATGCAAAGAATGCATCAAGAAATCAAAATTAATTTCTCGCAGTGTACCCGCATCCGCGTCTCTTCCAGAATTCTTAATTAAAATATTTTGCTCAAACTTTGGAGTCCGGATTCCTACTGTACTTCTCTTACTGACAGGTTGACGAGAAAAGTTTAACACATTAATGAGATAATATAATACTCTATCACGATTATAATGCTGCTTGGTGCGCAAATATTCCAAAGTTTGTATTAGTTGCTCTTACAGATGAACACAACTGGAGGGTGGTGCATAACTTGCCCTTTAAAATATTTCGAGGATTATTAGTAGTGCGGGCCGGCCGTAAGTTCGGCTGGAATAAAGTAACGTAGGTCTATGACTCATGAAGCACCGTGGATAACACTAGAAAGAGTTAGAGTAAAGAATTGAGTGTCTGGAATTAATATTGTTTTTGTCTGAATTTCTTGATGAGATTTGCCAGATTTGAGTCAAATAGATTTAACAGATAGAGTAGTTCAGTTCATTTTAATGTCAGTATCTGTGAAGAGCTCATTTTAGATTCCTCAAGTGAAAGCGTTAATTAGTCGAACGTCATTGCATCTCATTTTGAGTTTATAACATTAAAAGGCATATCTTATTATTAAGAATTTGGACGTTGCGAGACTAAATGGCGGCGGTAATGATGTCATATCATTCTAGGTGGACCTGAAACGCAAATTTGTCGTGGCGTTGTGTTGCGTTGACGTTACAACTAATATCTTTGTGCTGGACAGTTCATGATAAACCGAGCGCTCTTCTAAATGAGATAATTCATCCTATCCTGAAACTATTTAATATTTATTTGATGCAAAAACTTTTTGAGAGAGTCGGAGTCAGACTAGATTTACCTATACGAAACTTGGACAACAAAACTATGTGCTCTGAAGAACATTGAATGAAGTGTTAAACATCCAGACCTAATGTAAAACTTGAACGATAAGAACAATGAATATTCAATTAAACTTCCCAACTTTAGTTTATCTCACGATAGGGCAAAACTTGCGGTTTCTAAGCTTTTGGGACTACGCTTTACACTTGTACTGTACTTTGCACAGAGCACATGTATATAGTGCAATGTAAAAAACAATACTTGCGTGGTCAAGAATCAGAGATTCTGTATGCGTTCTATTTGGCCTAAGAATGGTGCCCCTAATAGTAATAAATCGGATAACTCCAGTAATTTTTTTTAATAAACGGCATACATTGATATTCTGGGACAGATTGTGACGATTTTTTTTAAATTCGTCGATGTCGGATGAATGGTTTTGTCATTACTCTGTACTCTGCATGCATGAAATTATGCTCTCCTGTCGTAATTCACTTTCACACTCGAGCTTTTTTGAAATCATATAGATACCAGGCATTCAAGACGTGAGAAATTTAACATATTTAAGTACCCCATACATACTTTCTGTTGCTCCACTAATTTTTTTCTGGAATCTGTCATGACTGCAGGAATATGGCAATCTGTTTTATGCGATAAAAACTTCCTCCCACACTTTTAGAAGGATCAGATTTCGTATAATGACTTAGCTAGCAAATTACGATTTCCTCTCTTTCACATGTTCAATGAATGCAGAGGTTGTGAACAAGAATGAATTGTAGTTTCGGAATTGGATGATGCAATAATTGAAAGGTCAATCCATAAGAATGAGACTTCAGACTATAAAAAAAGATGACATGACTGAACGGAAGTAGTTGCGCATTCATCCACGAAACATTTCATTTTAATGTTTGGCAAAATTAATACACATATGGATGGACTACGTATTTGCGGCGCCCGGCGCCATCAACATATTTGCAATTCGTAACAAATCCAAATAATTTTTTCACTACTTCTTTCATTAGTCAAACGATGCCTTTACTCAATTTTAAGACTGAAAAAATACCACTCTCTGAATTTATGCTCACAATCGCATACAAAAACAATGCGAAGTCGTCAGTGTCTCAAATTGCGATGGTGTGCGAAAAATGAATTCACCATGCTGTTCACTCGTTCATTCAAATGAAGTACAATAATAAATAGCCTTCCCAATAATACAAACACGTTGACAACTTTTCATTTAATGATCTATATAACGATAACACGTGTGAAGTGATGTGATTCGTGTACATTGCATAAATAATCTATTTGCCAAAACTGGAATTACGTATAATGTTGTTGTGTCTTTCGTGATATTCCGTATCAGCACAAAAATCATGGTGTACATGCTGGTCTTGTATTGCTTAGATTTACAGATCCTCGCGTATTCCATTAATATTAAATTGAAATCTAAGGGTATGAGTATAAGTCTCGTCTGTCTTCAGAAAATTTGCTCCGTTTCACAGTTACTACAACTAATCTATTTATAAACCAACTATTAAATATATCAACTAGAGTAGGCACTAACTAGTAACAAGAGTACAAAAAGCGTACCTAAATGAAAATGTAAATCATAAATGCACATATTTTAATTATTATCTATTTCGTATTATGCATGATCTTCGTTACAAGTTATCTGCCTTGTTTAGTTTGTTTTATTAGCAAACTTCTCCATTTGTAATATTAAGATTAGTAATACTTAAAGGCACAGAAAGCACTGAAATGCAGATTCGAATTTTAAATTGCTTTACGTATCACTGCTTATTGAAACCCGTACATATTATCATGATGCCGGTATTTTTCGTAAATCAACTAATCAATGTATTTTTCTATTAGCAATAATTATTGCGAACAGGGAACAAGTGTATACAAAATTGTTATTCACAAGTACTATCTAATTAAATGCCTTTAGAACCCACGCCTGTACAAGTCGGATTAAATGTGACAGACAATTAAATGCACAATGTATTATATTTTCAGCCTGTTCTGGTTAAACTTTTAAGAATGAAGGAAACAGTTTTACATTCTTCCGTGTACTGAACCAAAAGCAAATAACCTTTGCCCTATTACGCTGTAGAACTTCATCATTAACTGAAAAACCCTGACTAAATCAAAATTAAGTACAATTAATTCATATCGGTTACCATAAATAATTTAACTAAATTCTTACTAGGTAACATATTTAGCTTGCATAGTGTGGTAATCCTCGTGAGATTCTTGAAGTAAAAATAATTGACTAATTGTCATTTCCACTATGAATTATCAATCAAGATTACGGATGGAGACTGAGGCATCGTACTGTTGTCAGTATCTAAATCCTTTGCCCGTTCGTCTTTGGAAGAAGTTTTTGGAGATGAATTAGCGGATTCTGTTTCAGAAGGTGAAGTTGAGGTAAAGTCATAGTTAGAGGACGGGGTGGATGGCGTCGTCGTCGTAGTGTGCGAAATTGAATGTCCATTTTTGATTGGTGGAGAAGATGATGTGGAAGGCGTCCGTGGTGATTCTTGTTGTGGATGAGATGAATTCGAACGATTTCTAGGATTAGAATCTTTGCCAAAAGATTTAAAACTTTGAGTAGTTTGGTTTTGGTTTTCTTTAGCAGATTTATGACTCGTTGAGCTATGATTACTCCGAGCGCTTGAGTTTCTATTTCTCGTAACTGGTGAATTGTTGAAATTGGGTGTGCTGGATGCCATTGGCATAGAATTCTCCGCACCATGGAGAGGGGATGGTAAATTCAAGGAGGACCGGTGATTACAATGACGGCAATTTCTATCAAAGCAAAATAAACTTTAGTTTGTCATATAAAATGCATTCTTGAATCATTTCTTCGCAGAGCAGTCTAGTAAATCTTCAATCTCTTCCTTCGTGAGGTCGACAAATTGTTCGTCGCAAGTCGCAAAATTTTAATTGAATGCTGCGAATGTAAGGATAGGAGACAGGAAAACCCCTAAGAAATTATTTTTAATTACTTTGTCTGCTTGAGAAGATTTTCATGCTGAGCGTTGACCAGAGCCAACTGGGCTTGCAAAATTTGTATTTCCGTTTGCTTCGCATTCAGAACATCTTTCAGGTGCATAATACTCTCTTCTAAGGATCCATACATTGCCTGCGTGATACAAAAGAATACGTTTTAAAAAAATTAGTTACATCACTTCCAACTTCCTGTTTGAGACGTAAGAAAATTTATTCGTAGATAAAAATTACCCGTGACTCCTCAGCATTCTCTGGGTACAAAGGTGGTTGATCGAGGCAAAAAAATTCCCGAATAATTGGACAGTCCGTTAACTTATGATGAATCATAATTGAGTCCACGAACGCTTGCAAACCTTTCATTCGATCTTCAAGGAACGCAGTTTCAAAGTTGTCTCGTATCCATCGCTTTGGAGGCAGATTGATTGAGATATTCTTATGCTTTTCTAGAATCTGACCGTGGGAATCAAAATAATTATCAAAATTCCGTATATCAAAATTTTAGGATGTACAATTGAACTCTGACCAAATAATTAACATAAAATTTTTTACCTTTGCATGTAATCGTTCAAAATCCGTGTATCGTCTGAACACCAACCAAGTCTCATTCAACTTTTCATTCTCTACTCTTAATTTAAAAACCTGTGGAATGGAAATAGCAACAGAATAGGAAATAACAATCTAATCCAACCATACAAATCGGTGATTCATTTGAAATAAATAGTAATTTTTTACCGTAAATCTTGCTCGTTCCTCCATGACTTCAAATCCAATTATAGGTATTTTGATTATACTGTCATCGTCGTCATCACAAATACTAGTACGACTGCCATTGCCATTCTGAAGATTTCCCAAATGGGAACATGGGTCATCGAAAGATGAATTATTCAAATTCATGATACTCGTATTGACATGAGAAGAACTCGTCACACTATTCTTCCTGCTGCTCCTTCCACTTTTTGGAGAATCTGTTGTGGACATTCTTCGAATTTTCGGATCAGATCAGACTTAATTTAAATATAACTCGATACTTGATTACAATGATTATGCTGGGTTTACAATTACAACTTTCTGATTTTAAGTTACCGAGTACTGTACTTATCCAAAATTACAAAAGTAGCAACTAAACTAAGTGCCGTATGAATAAAATAAATGAAAACAAAAATGAATCAATCCAAAACAGAGAAGACAGTCTTTAAAGAATAAGTAATCGAACAATAACAAAGGGGATGGAAGTTACACATTAGCACAGTACAGAGTACAGATTCCCTCCAGCTCTTTAGTATTAAATCAAACTTTCACTTCAAGATAATTCGGCGGTTTCGGCCGTTTGCTTTCAACGAAATTCTTCCGTTGCGCGCACACACAACACAAGAAATATTTCTACAAATCCACAAAAAACGATAAGATGTCTTCAATTCCAATGAAAAGTCAAAATCAGGATCAGTTAGATAATTTAATTTCACTGATCGATCACTCTGAACACAAATTCTTGGTCTTCGTTATAAAATACGCATACGCAGTACGAACAACGGTCACCCACAGTTCCTGCAAATCAGAACAAGAAGTTGTCAAATTAACAAATACGACTGACAGCCACTGACTCCATGTAAATCCTCTCGATTACAAATTTTGTAATCAAGAGGATATTTTCCTATTCGGAATAGGACAATTATTTCACTAAAAATGGTACATTACGAAAAGGAAACCTAGTGAGCCCTAGTGCTGCTGATTACTAGTGATTACTGAACTACACTCTAACTATACACTATGGCATATCTGCAGAACTGTTTACTGTACACGCAGAATCTCAAAGCCATAATATATAGACTTGCTAATTAAACTTTAAAATTCAGAATAATTACTAAATTACTGATAATTAGCTAATTACCCTCTTTATGCTTCCGCCTGCGTGCTAGTCGCGTCTCGCGTGTCTTCCTTAGTATGCTTTGTTGCTACGATAAAGATGAGTCAACCAATATTTTGGCTTGGCCTAGGTCTCCGAAATTCCTGTTGACTCTACCATACCAGTGCCAGTGGCTGTTGATAAACTAATTAGTCCTCCTAAAAACCAAAACCATAAATCCAATTAAAATAAATTAAACTCCAGACTTCCAGACATGTATTGCATTGCAACTGCACCTGCATAGTGCATACTGTGTACTCGGAACAATGTTATTTACCTTGTACACATGCAGAGGTAGGGTTTCGCCTTATTGTATCGTATCGCTTCGTCGATTGGATTAATTTTTGACCTCTTGTCGTCTGCTCCTTATTTTCGTGGTTTATGATCTGTAACAACTTACAACTTACGTCGACTGTACTGTAAATGTAATACGTACGATGCAGATGAACTGAATTGCCTCAAGCGACGACGTCTCGTCGTCGTTAGAATTAAATTAGGGTACCAAAAATAAATGCACACACAGATCACTGATAACTGATAACCGATCACATGCTCACCAACTGTCAAACTGAAACTGATGCCAGAAATCCTATGGATGGAATGAGAGTCATTTACGTGACTCTGTAGATTTCCTGAGAATAACAATGCACAGGAGAGTTTTTTAATCCTAACAATAGATAGAAAGAAGACTCAGGTGAATTTTCTCATGACTCACGAACCACGACGAAGTACCAAAAACCAAGTGGGATGAAAATAATTCTACACAAAAAAAGAATGAGATTACTGACTACAACCACACAAATAAAATTAGTACAAAAAAAAATTTTGGCTCAATCTTTCCATGTGACGAGAGAAAGGGAAGGAGCACGTGGACGACGAATGACTCAGAATTTGAATTTGTAAACAAGGAACGGAATACGAAACGTAACGTTGAAGTGTAATTTTTCAGTTTTGACTGGCAGTTGGCAGTACGACGTTTTTGGTGCGATTTTCTAATTAGACAACCAGTTGTTTTTAATTGAGGTCGATGAATCAGTATTTTGTTGGATTTTGGACGGACGACATTTATTTGTTCGGGAATTAATCAAAGTCCGATAGGCGTACGCATAAAAGCTAACAGAAACACAAATACGAGTACGTGGGACGTGGGACGTAACGTAAGTTATAAAAATCTATTCGCACGTTATATTATACTCAATTTGATTGTTCATTTAATTTTTTTAGTGCTTCCGGTTGTTTGGATATACTGATTCAGTCAGTGAGTCAGTCAATCAGTCAGTGTGATTCCAGCGTACAGAGATTATACTCAGACACGCAAGGGTATTGTCAACAATTTATTACGTTGTATGTTTCATTATTATTCTATTTGTTCCGGTTTACAACAGTGACGACGACGAGTGAACAGTATTTTAGGTCATTAGGTCAGAGTCAGAAAGCCAGATTGGTCAAGCGGTCAGGCCAAAGTCAGAAACAGTTTCACTAATCCACGTTTTATTTTCCCTGTGATTAATTAAATGGCAATGGCATTAATTTATTGTCAATTAGTGTAGCTGACTATCTGTATTTTGTATTTGATCTAGTTCTAAAGTTTACATATAGCTGACTACAAAGACAAACAGTATAACGTGTAGGGTGTTCTGTTCCATTGTTCCAGTACGGAAGCTAATGATTGATTATTTTCCGATTTTTTTTTTGTAGAAACAGCAGACAAGAGACAAATATAAAATCAAACTCGAACTGCAATTGTAATTGGTCTCTTCTTGTCATCTAGTGGTCTTGCCTGGAATGCTACACACCATTAAATAAACACAAGAACTATCTTTACCATTGCAATTTTGGGAAGGACGATCGACGATCCGACGACCTCCGTAAGCCCGGAATGGATTATTCGAATTCTTCTAGTGACGACGATGTGTATGCCAAGAATCCCATCAGGGACACCGGTTCGACTGTCAGAGGAACTAGTGCAGATGAATTTACCGGTATGGGATATGCTGGTAACCGGGGCATGGAATCGAATACGAAGTTGTACGGAATTGGGGCTAGTTTAGCTATGAAAATGGGATACCAACCCGGCAAGGGTTTGGGCAAAAATCTACAAGGTATTTCTGCCCCAATTGAAACTATACCAAAGAGAGGCAGAACTGGAATCGGATCTACTCAGCCAAAGACAAGAAAAACTGCCATTCCTTCTATGGATAACTTGAGAATCGACAAGTCAACTCCAAAATCTGCGGGGAAATTAATGTTGAGAAAAGGTACGAAAAAGGACAAAGAGGTCAAAACAGAAACTGTAATACAGCCTGTAAGGATTGACGATATTGACGAAGTGCTGGACCTGAATCACAGAAGTATTTACATGCGACCTGATCGTTCCAGTGCTATATCCGCCAATACAAAAGTGATTGATATGACCGGGCCACAAACAAAGGTTCATAACGGTTATGACGCCATATTTGGGCAGAGATTAAGTACCGATGTTAAGTTAAGTGGAGTTAAAAATCTGTCAGAGTCAGAGTGCTCTTTCCATGAAGAATCTAGCTTTAGTGCCCCAGAACTGATTCACAATATTAATCGGTTGATTGGTAACTGTGAGGAAGATATCGCGAAAAGTTCTCGCAAATCGAAATGGTCCTCGCAACAAGAGGGGATGATAAAGAACAAACTCGAGAGACTTGTGAAGAAAGTTCAACAAGGAAATAGTCAAATTCAATCCACACAAAGCTTGATTAACCCTGCCACGACGACATGATGACACAATTGTATCATCATGTTTTCTAAGAGAAAGTCTCTGAAGAAAATTTTCT
>JAQGCB010002956.1:0-10558 GCA_034698835.1 Protaphorura tricampata | reverse complement strand
ATTTTAGATTTGTTGTCGGCCGAGTTGAACGGCACAGACTATACAGCAGATTGCACACCGTCCAACGGTACAAAAAATTCAAAACGTGCTAGTTAGATTTATGATCTATGTTTTTACCAGTTCTGGTGCATTTTGTGCATCTCTGTTGTGCAAATCGTAATGATTAGAATTTCTAGAGACTGTGCCAACGAGTGTGAACCTGTTCCGGAATTCCTGAACGTAATGGCAGATACTGTTCGTCTATATAATCACGATTCGTTCTCGCAACAGAGGATCCCACGTCAACTTTATAAATTCACCTGCGTTCAAAATGGGAAAACTTTCGATCACCCTTCCTGATGTTATATCATTGATATCACCAAAAGCGGTTAGGTCACATCAGGAAGGTATGGAACACCTAGACGGAATGCGAGATATTTATACCTAGAAGGCCTTAAGTGTGTCTGCTTTATTTATAGGCTACAAATCCAAAATAACAAATGAGTTCAAAGCGAAGAAACGGTTTGCCATCACTTGATATGAAAGTATAAGACCGATAGTAAAGTGAGAATTAATTTTAATATATTATTGGTCTATGCTAGCAATACGTAGTCAAGTTTTTGAGGTCAGACTGAATCCGGGTGCTCTCCTAGCTTCCCTTGATTCCTACTGTAAGAGGAAAATACCTTCGTCTTCCGAAAAAATTTGGATTTTACGAATCCGACTTCAAATACTTTTTTGATGAGTGCGGGAGTCATAGTCTTACGCAATAAGAAATTACTTGCTACTAAACCAGCAAAATCGAAGAATCGATGTCAGAATCAAGGACTACTAAGATCCGTGCAGATACGTGAGTAGTGGGGGGGCGGACAAGTATTAAGACTGGGGATTGTAACTCCATAGGGATGGTGCCATCCTTGAAAGACATCTTTTTCCGATATCCCATATTATTTGAATAAACGATATCAGGGAAGCAGCTTTCTGAGAGGCGCTGTATTATGAAAGACTTGTGTTCAAGCTGAATATCGCCTGCAAAGTGGTCCAAACCCGCCTAGTTCACCCATTATATCCGAATTTGATTAAGATGTGCAATGATGAAAAGAAAAGTCTCACCCCACGATTATAAGTCGTCGAGCACAAAAGTAATGCATTCAAGAACCCAGAAATTATTCAGAGGACTTGTACTACTGTTTTCACCGGAAAAGTTAAAGGTACCATCTAACGAGAAATTTTAAATCTCACTACGATGCAAAAGATTATCATGCTTCCTTTCCAAGTTTCTACGAGAGAGTAGATTCCCCATACTTGGTTTGAGCTTTTTACTAAAAATAAGAAAAGTGAGAATAGTTTTCGCCTAATTGACCCAATCGTGGCGTCTATTCTAGCTCTATTCCAAGCCTCTACTATATAACCGACTACCGACTATCAAATGGTCATTTACAGTACTGTCATAATTCTGGTCTGTTTCTTTTTCTTCATTAGGTGTGTCCATGAGCATCGTGGCCGACCTGTGACCGGTACTTGCTCGGCGATAACAATTGACGGTTGGGTTGGTTTTTGTGAGCCCTGGCGAAACTTTCTTGACTCCCAACTGTGTCTCATGGTATATTCCGACTTGAAATGTTTCGGGAGTCCATCGATATATTAGGAACTGAAAATGTTTGACAAATTAATGATGAGGGGGATCTTATCATTATTGTTCGATACTGTGAGGTATGCTAATGTCTCATATAATTATGAACTAACCTAACCAGAAACCATTTGCAATTCTGTACTATTTTATTTTTGTTTAGTTTCATACCGAAATTAGTGATAATGAGGATGATGATAATGATACAAGGATCAGAATGCTCAGAATATTGAACGCCCAATTTCGGGCTTGCTTGACATGTCATTCAAGTAAGCAAACAGCTGCTGCACAATTCTGCTCTACAATTACATTGTTTTCTTATAGTTCCACGTACTCGTCATAAAAATTGGAAGTGAAAATTGACGTGTTTTGTAACTGTGGTGACGAACAAGGAGAGATTTGGGCTGATAATGTATTACCTAACTAAAATATGACATGAGAATTGGTAACTCGTTTCGTGGGATTTTCCGTAAAGTTCAAAAAACTTGAGATTTCTCAGAAAAAATTAGTCTAATAATTCCGTCCAGACTCCCTGTTGACTGAATTTAGAAAACGGAGAGGGGAGACCAACGACAGATTTCTCTTCTGTACATTCGCGTCCTCAAGAATGAGATGAGACACAGGTGAAGGTAGAGAGTTGAAGAACCAATTGGCCACATGCGTTTGCGGGAAAGACCAAAGAACATGTACATTAAGAATTAGAGGTACTTGCTGTATTACAAACTGACCAAGTTCAGGAGATACCTTCGACTCAACCTGAAGATGTTGCTTGCAGGAATTACTACACAGGCAGCATAAGGGCTTGTATAACCGCTTTGATCAAATCAAATCAAAGATATTTATTTACGTGTCCCAAAATTGTTCGTGTCAGTAATTTACGGTTTTGACATTTGGAAATATATATTTGAAAATATCCCATAAATTATACGAGAATCTGACTTTGACGTCAGTTTCAAACATCGAATCGACTCTCATTGCATGACACAACACAATGATATTTGGCGTAAAAATAGAAAGTGCTGGAATGAACAATTTTTTGTATGTACAATCTCATTTCAAATGCATATTGGGTAATATTTCATTGCTTTTGTGTATTAGTTCTTGGAATTTTCATTATTTTAATGTTTGCGCAAATTTTGCACTCGATCGATAGCCGTCGATCGACCGCCATCACCCGATTTAACTACAATTATTTTACCCGACGACCATAATGTTAAAAGTTAATTGTATTTGGGTCTTTAAATTTGAATTGTAAGCATCCAAATTTAAAATTGACTTCTAAACTTTGTATCGTATTAATCAGGTCTGCGATTTGGTTTTGTAATGAAAGATGTGTTTGTCCGCCAAAGAAAATTATAAAATTGCATCCTGTTAAAAATCCTCCACCCATCGGTTTTCTTATGCCAGGGGGTACACCCACTGAACTCCCGGGTGCTGGAAGGGAAGAGGCCTGACTGAGAGCCATTAGAATAGGAAGTCCCATCGGTTCTCTTATGTCATGGGGTACACCCGCTAAAGTTCCAGTGACTGGAGGGGAAGGTGCCTGAGTTCCATTTCAAACGGAAGTCCCATCGAATGGGCGTTCACCGGGAGTGCTACCCCCATATCCCCAATGTCTAGTGCGTTCGCCCCAACACTTCCATGCAAGTTTAAAAAAGCTTGGGCTAAGCCCAGTACAAGTGCATTCACCAGCATGTGGTTCAATTTTTTCAAATACCATCTCTTCGTTTCCTGAGACGTCAAAATTGTTGGTCACCTTCACTTTCACCCACACTTTCACTTTCACATTGGTTTGCACTTTCATTTAGGTTTACATTTACGATGGGATCTACTGGGTGATTGAAAATTTGGAGTTTCCGTGCCGCGGCGCTTTCTCTTGGCGTAAAAACTTTCCTTTGCGTAACAGCTATAGTCGTCCCAAGTCTGACGAAATAAGCAGAAAAAGTTAACTATTAAATTTATTTTAATGTAATTTGAAATTGACAGAAATCGTCCAACTTACATATCTGGCCTTCATGGGGTGGGTTGGGTGAGACTCGTCGACATCACCCTCTGAGAGACTAAAGATCTCGAACTCTCGAGTGGGGTCTGCTTTGCCAGTTCGAGTGGATCTCTTCTTCCGCCGAGGCGGGTTGAGGCCTTCCAACCCCTCGGGACGATATGTTTCTCCTCGCGGATTCTTGGTGTTATATTTTGTGTAATTTTTTGTTCGATGACGCCGCAATCTGAAATGAACAAAACATAAGAATTCAATAATTATTCAGAAAATTGTAACAACTTGATTTTACAACTTACCCTTTTTGAACTCGGGCGTGATCCACGCCACGTATACGGAGGAGCACGCCTTGGTGGTGCCGGTTGGACGGAGATAAAATCACCACAAAGAATATTCTGTAACATTACATAAATGGTAAATCGTATTCTAGTACTGTTTCCGGTTCATCTCCTAAAGACAGAATTTCCTCTCTTACGACGAGCGGAGTTTCCTTCGGAGGTCGTAAACCCGTGCACAGGCACGGAACTACAAACTCCGTGTTACGATTTGATGGCTGCGGAGTTGGGCGGCCTTGGCATCCGGAAGTGGATCCATCATCAGAAGGGTCGTGGCCGTCAGAGGGATCGTCATGAAAATCAGACTCAGAGCTGGCGTCCATACCCACGGACCCAACTGTTGTCGGTGTCACTGTGGCCAGAGTGTCCGAGTCATCTTCGTGGTCAGAGTCTTTTCCATTTTCCGCATCATATACGGCTGTCCTTTGCCTAGCGCCCATTGCTAGCAGTGGAAAAATAGTAACTAACATTTGGTCAAACAACTTGACCCGCGGAATGTAGTATTTTTGTAAAAATTATCACCAAAATAGTATCAATATTTGTGAATGAAAGTAGAGGTGGAATTGAATGGCAGTACTGCCGGTTTATTTTTGATTAGACACGAACGCTATCTCCATACGGCGCACTCACAACACCTCTTTCCCCTCGACTCCGCAGAGTCCTCCGCTCCGTCTCCTCTCTTCTCCTTTCCACTTTCTCCGCACCACACACACTCTACCCCTTCACTCAGTCGTACAATTTAGAACTGTGAACAAGTAAAAACTAAAAAAAAATTCCAAACAAAGAAAACCTTTAAAATTTTCTATTTTAATTTCAAAAAGTTAAGCGCGTACTCCACTCTGTTTTTTAGAATACAGAGTGGAACTCAGGAAGTGTTGTCTGCGGGTTGTCCTCCAGGAAGGTAAGTTTTCATAATTTATTGAAATTAAAGTGAAAATAATAACACATTGACGAAATATTGGTGCAAATCATTCCCAACGGCTAACGAGCGTCAACCAAGTCACTCATCACTGTTGTGTCTGAATAAAAAGAGTAATCGTTGTCGTTCAGTTCATTATACATTAAAAATTGAGTGCACTTTATTGCGACGTCGAGTTGAGTGAAAGGGTTACGAGTTTCACTCAACTCTTCTCGATTTAATCCGTTTAATTTTGTTTGTCGCAGATGGATTCTACCCCAAGGAGAGGATCGGTGTCTCTGCTCAAATGGGTGAAGAAAAAAACGAAGGACTACGATGGATTTGAAATCAACAATATGACCAAATCATGGATGAATGCTCTTCCCTATTGTGCACTTCTTGCCTCATGCAAACCATCAATTCTTTGAGTAAACTTTTACCATTCCTTACATGATTCCTAAATTCTCAATTTAATTTTGCATTAGAAAATCTTTTCATTCATAATATTATAAAAATATGCAGGAATTACAAATCCTTGGACCGGAAGCAAAACAATTTCAATTTTATGAAAGCCATGAGGATAGCTCGTTTTGAATTCGAATACGAATCTACGGGTCCATTAATTGACATGATGAACAGTAGAGAGCCAAACTGGTAATAATTTTTATCATAGCCAATTTTTGCTATTCCTATGTTACTACTAATTCCAATGTTAAAATTTTTCTAACAGGAAAGCCGTCACTCACTTTGTTTCACATTTCTATAATAAGTACAAGGACACGGGACTTAGCGGAACGGATTCAGGACATGGCACGGCTGTAGAGGTGACTTTGAACATTTTTAGACTTTTTGTGCCAAATTCTATTTTTTTGGGCGTGTGGGTAAGTTTTTTCCACCCAAAATCACCCGGCCTAGGAGGGCTTGGCTCAGGGGCGTTTCCGGGCAAGGGGTGTTTTACACGAGGATGCGTCCGGCCTAACGGGGTCTCATGCAAAAAATATGTTTTTCATGTTCTCTAATGGTAATAAAATCATTCTATTTTCAGCATTACCCTAAGTTACATGGTATTGAGGAACCCGAAGACGACGATTATGACGACACGTCATTAGTCATTATCATTAGTCATTTTCAGGATCACTGGTCGAGACAGAAGAACATTCGCTTGATACTAGTATCAATCGAAAGTCCGGCGAACTCCATCCGTCCAACTCAATCACTGGCTCAGTCAGCATGGCAAATTCATTCAAAAATTGCATTTCAAATCGTATGAGTAACAAAATCAACAGTTTTACAACTCGTTTGTAATTCCTCACAGGGTGTTGACGATGAGGACGAGGAGGACGATGACGACGACGACTTCGACGACCTGTTCCGTCGTCCCAGGAAGCACCGACGACCAATACCCATTCCGTCCACCACGACAACTTCTCGTCAACCAATTCCCATTCCGTCCACTAAAACTGTTCCTACGCCCACCTTCAGCAACAACAACTCCAACGGACGACAACAACCAGGTTCATCTCATTCAACAACTCGTCCTCAACAATTCAACAACAACAACCAAGGGCAACGACCACCCTACCCACCCACACTACAACTCGTCCTCAACAATTCAACAACAACAACAACCATGGCCAGCGACCACCCTACCCACCCCACACTACAACACGTGGTCCATCAACCACCTTCAACAACAACTTTCAAGGGCAACGAACAACCTACCCACCACACAGTGCAACTCGTGCTCAACCGACCACCTTCAACAACAACAACACTCAAGGACAGGTAAGCATTCAAAGTTAACATGTAATTACAAGCATTATTCTTTATACACTCGTGGTTTTATTATAAAACAGACTAACCCGCTCTGAAATATTCACGACATAGCGAAATGCTACGAAATGGTGATGGGCTTTAATAATAATATTATTTCTTTAATTTCCAGAAACGTCCATACATTAATATGTCGAAAGCAAATGCAATGCTACCCCTGTTCCGACTATGTCCAACACTACTGCCAGGTCCGCGATATACAAAAGGCAGCACCGGGAAAATGAGGATAGATTCAACCAGCTGGGGCTTGTGCGACCACAAGACGACACGAACAATAGAGACCTTCTACTGAGGTCACGACAAATAAATTTTGGGGAGGTTAAAGTTTTGGAACACCCGTACAAGAGTGTTGTTTTTGGAATTGAACCGACCGACTCAATCTTAGTCCCACGTGAGGATCTGAACATTTACAGCTGGAGTGGGGGGGTCGCCAAACCTCGTTGGGTAACAACACCGGCTGAGCTTAAACAATTGATGACCGAACTGGAAAAAGTGGATGAATTTTCGTTGGACTTGACCCAGACCCAGAGCTCCCAGAGCTCGGTATGACGCCAGAACAAGTGGCGTATGCCTGTGCAGATTCACACTATTTGTTGAAAATATTAAACAGACTCAGAAATGACTGCGTTAAACGTGGGAGAGCAGGAATCCAACTTGTGGAAAAAGCTTTTAAGGCCAGTCAAATCAAATCCCATGGCATTTGGAAGAATCCGGATCTGAAGCCTATGAACATAGCCACGGAGAAGAAGGATCTCCTCAATCATCTGTCCAAACCGGTCAAATGCAGAGATAAGACTGTAGCCGCAAAAATTAAATCCTGCACTTCTTCGCAACACCAAATGCTTTCTTATTTGATTGAGTGGCGGATCGAAATCAGTCGGATCATGGACATGAGGGAGACGGCGGCAATGAGTGACTACGGACTGTTCAAACTTGTGTTCTACCCTCCAGATTCGGTCCAATCCGTCAAAAGGAGTTAGGGTTGTGAGACAAAACCAGACACAGCATTGTACAGACAGGCAAAACTTTTGTACAATATTCTGACTGAAGGAGAGCCATTGTTATTTAAAAATAAAGAATTCTGGGAAAATATCCGCATAATATTTTGAAAACATTTCCGTCCATATCCACGACTGTGCTTATGTGACTTCCTTGTTCAGCAGGCAGTTCTAAGAATTTTACTTTTTTTTTGACACTCAGAAAAGTGTAATGACCTCCACTTGTTTTTCACGCTTATGAACTGAAATAATTATCACAAGGGCTATTAAATTTTCACATTGGCTAAAATTTCAATTAAATTTCGAGGGTTGTGGACATGTAATTAATCCCAAGCAGAAATCGTTAGATGAAAAAATATTTGTCTCAAATTTATCACTGTATTTTAAGAGTTGAACTGACTCATTCTTTGCAACGACTCTAAAATTAGGACCAGTGTTGGATTACTGGTGATTTGTATCTAAATTGGCTTCTCTAGATTCAACTATTCTGCGATGGACTTGTTGAAGTGGTTGGTTCGGTGTTCTTATTAACTTTTTGAGCTTCCCCAAGTAGTTCTCGAATTTAAAGCTACTAAAATTGTCAAGACAACCCAACTTTTTCGAATCTTGTGCTAAATGTATTAGTCCGTGTACATTATATGACATGCATTTTTTAACCAAAAATCAATTCAAATGTTTTCACAAAGTGCACTAACAGTTCACCCGCGTAGTCTGCATACTCTTTGTACACATGTTTGTTAACCAGTAACGATATTGCCACCGAAAGAGACAGGAACAACGTGTAATGGTTTTTAGGTAAGAAATTAAGTAAGACAACTGGTCCCGTGTAAAGCAGAAATTGACGAAATTCGGTCGCCTTCCATCTGTCGAGTTCCTTTAAAGAGCGTGGTTTCCGATTAAATTCCAATGGCATATGTGGAATACACTGGACGAGTTTGTCAGATATTTCTGTAAAGTTTCTCCTACTTAATCGGAAAATCTTTAATTCACCTTTCACCCATAAACGAATAAGTTTTCTGGTCACTCCTAAACAAACTAGATGCATGTACTCTTACGGAAAGTGTGCTATTAAATCTATTGGCAGTTCCTTGAGTATTGTGTCCCCTGTGTGGTGATGTTCGTCTAACTTTGACCGAAAACTATAATCAGTTCTAGGATTCGATTGCACATCACAAAACACAACACGATTGTCCACATACTCACCACGGGTGACACATTTTCCACACGCAGAATAGCCTGTATGGTTTTTTATGCATGTTATAAATGATCTCGCAGGCGCGTCGCAAATGAACGAATGTAGACTAACAGGATATATTGTTTGATTTAATTCAATTCCACTTTCTATTGTTGATTTTATGTCAGTAACAAATTCAGTTAAAAAATCGTTAGGGGATTTTGGTTTTTGATCACCAGAGTAGATTCCGATTACGAATACACTGTTAGTTCCATTGTGTTTTGTATTGTCGAGTATAATACACCCCAGAATGGGCCAGAACTGACTGGAGCTACTCTTATAAATGGGGATACCGTCAACATTTACTTGCAAAATGATATCTTTGGGGATTTCGCGTAGATTGGCAAGAATTCCAGTAATGCCATCTTTTATACCGAGGTGAATATAATTCCCTGGATTTACACAACGTGTGTGTGTCAGGGTGTGTGGGTTTTAATATCTTGAGTAAATCATTTAAGGCCGAATGTGTAATGTTGTGACTTACCGACCAAGAACGTAAATCACTATTTATATTACACTTTTCTTCTAACGCCTCCGGCTCACTGCTTTCCCCTGAGGAACTGTGCTCACTTAGAGGTGAATTATAAAAATGTATTTGTTCTGAAATCGTTGTGTTGACATTTGAAATTCGATTGTCAATGCGGTTTTGTATAACTGGCAATGTCGTCTCACCTTTAGACGTGGTCGTACACAAATTTTCACAAGTCCGTGTGTATTCTTGATTTGTATTTCCGGTCAATTTTATTAATTTGATGTTGCTTTCAGTCTCAGTCTTCACTATTCTCCTTAAGTGTCTGGCCGTATATATACGTTGTTCACTCATTGAACTTGTGAGAAAGACTGAAAGTCGAAGGTTTCCTGGACTTGTGTGAAACTCGTTAATGCTATTGTACGATAACTTTATGATATCTTAGTCAGGTGAATTTAAGACATCATTTTTCCGGGTACATTACGATATCATTAAGATATAACATCATAATCACATAATACACATAATATTGTAAAGATGTCAGCATAACCCCAGAATTATGATAACAGAATTCTGATATTCCAGGACTGATTCGGATATCATAAAAAAGTTCGATGTTTCTCGGGATATTTAAAATTGTGAGAGCAAAGGGCAGGGGTTGGATAGGAATCAAATCGATATTCAATTTACTGTGAAAACTGTTGATAAACCCCGAAACACTTGACATGATTGGTTGTAGCAGTTGTGCATTGCAAGAAGTTAGTTTCAGTATGTGAACGAGGCTCACAATATTTTGTCAGTATTCAGTGTTCTAGGAGCAGCATGTTTTAGTATGACACCTAGGTGTGAATATTCCATAAATTATTAAATACGAAAGATATTACGACACATAGTTTAGGTACATCAATGTTCAGTTGACGCTACAGTTTGATGAAGTGCTAGTCTAGTGGAACACTAAGTCCTATATGATCAATAGCGAGGACATAAACTAATACAGTAAAGCGTTAAAAGCTTTGGGAACAAATAAATACTTCGTAGTACATAAATCCGACAAAATGGGAGTGAAAATATTATTGTTAAAAATTATCATCCTTATTTTGCAATATCTTAGTTTTGTTGAATCAGGGGAAGAAAACAATTCTGTTCCCAATGAATTTGACTTGAACCCATTTCTAGGAGCCACTGA